>JBBMHQ010094117.1:0-10449 GCA_037834295.1 Postelsia palmaeformis | reverse complement strand
GTCTCAACACCGGTACCCGACACTTCGAAAAGTTCGGCACGCGCATCCAAATATGTCCCGTGTACCGGTATACCTTCGGCGATAATACCGGGGGAACAGGTCTTCGTTCGGTACGGCCTCGGCACCGGGGTATCGGGTATTCAGCGGCGCGATACGGACACATGATGATGCCGTCACGTGGTGTTTGTGGCTCCGCTGGCAGAAACGCGTAACTACTCCAAATACCACAAGGAAACTACCGATACAGCAGCAGCAGCAGGAACCCCCCTCTGGTCCTTGACCTCACTCAGGACTGAGGAGGAACACAGCGCTTGACCCATCTCAGAACCCGCGAACACAGCCATAGACACCACAGAACAAACCAACCGAGAGTAAGGGGCCTCGGAAGCGTAGCTGAACATGTAGAGAACACGCGGCGTTGGGATTCGAGCCGTTGGGCCTTCTACGGCACGCTTTGCCCAGCATTGGGGTCGCGGGAAAAACAACGACTACTCGTATTATACCAAATCAGCACTCGTATTCTGCATAATTCTACCGCAATGAACGTGACAGCTCGCATCTATCGCTGTTATATATATTCCGACACTACAGCAGCAACACGGGACGAGGTCGCCGGGGTCTATATACCGAGCATTCGCCTGGGGTATAGAGCGGGCTTGAAGCGCAGCCCTCCGTGGCCGTGGTCCTCCTGGACTATACAGCAGTAGAGCACACAGCAGCTCATTATCGAAAATTCCGAGCTGTTGTTCTGTTGTTGCTGCTAGCTGGTTGCTGGTGCTGCTGTCGCTTGCTACTCCCTTGGGACATTGGCGGTGACACTGCTGTCTACTTTGCCGTTGCCGCCGCCGTCTACTCGCTGTTGCCATTCATGGCTGGAGATCGTGAGTGCTGCGTGTGCGCATGGTGTACGTGTGCAGTATTATCCTCGATACCGGTACCCCACATTTCGGTAAGGTTCGGTACGACCTCGATACCGGTACCCGGCAATCTTCGGTACGAAGTCGATACCGGGACTCAACACTCCGGTAAGATCGGCGTGCCAAAAAACAATACCCCGGGTAGGTACCGGTATACCCTTCATAAAAAAATACCGGGGGTGCCGGTATTTGTTCGGAACGGCCTCCGGTATGGTTCGGTACGAACTCAATACCGGTAACCGATGCTGCGGTAAGTTCGGTAAGACCTCAGTACCGGTAACCGACACTTTCGCAAGAGCAATACGCCCACCAGAAATCCCCCGGGTACCAGCATGCCCTACCGAACTCACCCTTGTAAAGGTAAGTACCGAGCTCATGAAAGAATACCTTTCATTGCGTGCTTCTGCACGCGTTTCACATGATGTTTCATACTGCTGTAACATCAACCGCTTGGAGATTCCAGAGAGGAAACGTGTCGGAGTACATACGCATGGGGGTTGCAGCGTCGGAAACACAAGGCAGCCCAGCCCGGGCTGCTGGGGTATAGTGTTTGTGTCTCCAAGCACCGTGTTAAGGAGCTACGCGATTTGCGCGTATGTACAACGGCAATCTGTTAAGCTGACACTTGTATTACTGCACGCTCGCCCATCCTATCTGGGACGTACCAGACGGCTACCGTACAACGGCGCAGCCTCTTTTTCTGGGACAAATATCAGAGCCGACAATGCCCACCATGACAACGGGCGCGCAAGCTGTCGTAGTCGAGATCATCCCATGGACGCGCACGTAGCTCGGCCTTAACCCTTTTGGGACTGTAGTCCCGTTTTGGGGACAATCCACTCACACTTAAATAATACCTTGTCCCTAAAACGAGACCGCGGTCCTAAAAGGGTTGACCGTGAATAGCGTTGGGTTGAAGCTACGGGGTGCAATCGTTCTTTCAGTGCTTGTTTTTTTTCCCAGAACAGACGGAAGGTCGGTCAATACCGAGCAAAGGCGCTTTCGGCAATATCTGGTCGAGACCTGGGACGACTTTAGCACCCTTATCGCCGTCGAGAAAAACTAGCGCGGAAATACGATCGCATCCCTGTGCGAACTCAACGTTCTTCCACGGCGGTGTGATAGCTCTCACCCCGCTGGCGTGAAAAGCAGCTTTCAAATGCATCGGGAGGGGCGTGCTATCGTACGTGTCACCATATGGTAATCAAATCGCCCTTTTCGTTGTTTTGGGTCGATGAACATGGTGTGAGTCAAGTGCGGCGCGGGCGAAGTCGTGCAGCAGGTGCGGCATGCAACAGCAGCGGTTACCCGTTGTCAGCAACATTAAATCAACTCGTACAACAATTACTCCTACCATCAATAGTACGTATTATATGCTTGTTCCGTTGTACTACTCGTACTCCGTGCGAGCGCTGCTGTCGGTACAGCAGTCTACCAGTGCAGCACCACTGATAAAGCATTAGCGAAGCAGCAGACAGTCGTACGTACTCAAGCAGTTGTGAGTACTCAGCAAACATACCAGCCGGTCCATCTCGTACTCAACAGCTGTACAGCGTATAGTCTACGGTACGTACATAAGTCGTTTCAGAAGGTTTACCTTTTTGACGAGAGCTTTCTTAGCAGCTAGCGTGGCCCTCTCTTTCCTCCGTCGGTCGCGCTGGCGACGGGCACGGACTACCCTCCGCGCCGCCGCTCTCCTCTTGGCCGCCGCCTCGTCGATTCTGTCTGCCTCGCAATCGCTAGCAGTAGCAGCACAAGCCGCAGCAGTAGCAGCAATATCAGTAGTAATTATCGCCGCAGTAGCAGCAGCAGCAGTAGCCGCCGCAGTAGCTGGAGCAGCAGTAGCACCAGCAGTCCAACCACCGGCAGCAGTAGCAGCAGCAATAGAAGCAGCGGCAGCAGCAGCGGCAGCAGCAGTAGAAGCAGCAGCCGGACCGTCTTCATCTATATCTCGCCCAACACCTAACAGATGATCGCCTGATGCGCAAAGCCGGTGCTCCCCTGTCCCAAGCTCCCCTTCAAGCCCAATTCGTCCACCAACTTGAGCCCTGCTCTCAACAGCCAAGGCGGCATCAGCTGAGACCTCTTCTGAATCTATCGTCGAGGCGCAGCGGTTGCCTGCTCGAATATCTCGCGACTGAACGACGACCTTGGGAGTTGGGGGTGGAGGCGACAGTGAAGCTCGTCGTCGCTCTTCCTTCAACCCAAGCGGGAGATGATGACGGTGTCGATGGGAGTCCGATCCCGATTCAGATTCCTCTCCTGCTTTCGCTACAGCTTCCGCTGCCCCGGCATCCCATGCCACCGTTTGCTTCTGCGCGAGGGAGATGAGAAAGCTGTGGTACGTCCGCTCACGGGTGATATCGTGGGAGGGGACACAGGGCCTGTGCCTCACGGTGTGCCATGCGCCGGCGCCGCCTTGCCTTGAAGAAGCATCATGTTGTCGGGAACGCTTGCAGGCCGAGGAGAAGGAGGAGGAGGAGGAAGATGTCGTCAGGGCGTTCCGGGAGCAAGAGGCCACCCCCGTCGACACGAATGCAGCGCGAGGAAGAACCCAGCACGGAGATTGTGCTGATGCCAGGTGCATCGCTGTGGGCGTAGTATGCGAGGAGTAGCTGACTCGGAGCACAGCAAGACAAGCTGCGTGCATGTGTTAAATTTCGGTTCATACACCCCGGGGACGCGATATCCTTCAACAACGCCTGACCAAGCATTATCAAAACATGCATGGGATCCTATAAAACACCCCCTGTACATCATGGCCTCAATATTTTCGATCCACATTCCATTCGGTCTAAACTGAGCGCAGCTTGTAACTTGTGACGCTAACGGAGAACAGCTAGTCGGGAAGACGACCGCGTTGGGATCATGGTTCTAGCGTCAGCACTTCGCGTGGTAATCGCAAGGGTGAGTCCTGCCGCTTGCAAAGCGCTTACCCAGGAAGAGGTTGTGCTGTTTTCGCATCTGATGGTCGGCTTCGAGAGGGACCTGAGAAAATGCTGGCACCCCCCAAGCGTGGTGTTTCGCACACGCGCACGAACGAACCATCTCTTGCCTCGAGCGTTGCCTTCTTGCGTGAGGCCCGGGAGACCCTTCTCTTTCAAATCTGGGGACAGAGGCAAGAACTTTCTTGATTGCACCGCCCCAAGAGGTGGGGTTGGTTTGGTGCCGTGCAAGAATTGTTGGGTTAGAAGAACACGCAACGTTTGTGCATTTTCCCTCGTACAGCAGCAGCACAGCAGCTCGATTTAGTTACGTACATATGGTTCACACGCGATCGTCTGTGTGTGAGATAGACGAAGGTGAGTCGTTCTACGAGTACAAGCCAGCCTGGTTGCCTCACGAACAGAGCAGTAGCAACGCGGTAGATGGTGACCATACATCGGCAGTGGTTGTTTTGTCACAATGCTAATCCACAACAGCGCGTGGCTGACGTACCGACCAGTAGCAGTGCAGGGGTTCTCACCTTCGCCCTGCTTTAGTAAAGCTTGTGTGGACGAATGACGCGACCGCGACTCGGAGTTTTTGATCATCCCTTCCCAATCCAGATGGGCAAAGCGCCATGACAACGATTGGTTCTGTTCCACAAACTAGCCAGCCAGGTTCCCCACCAAAGAGCAGATCACAGCAACACACCTATTGTAGCACACAGCACCAGCAGGTAGCAGCACGTATTGTAGCGGTCGTGAGAGTGCTTGGTTTCGAGCTTCGGCAGATGCAGAGAACAGTCGGGGCGAAACCCAGCTCTCGTCACCAGTGCGAGTAGATTTCGCCGCCCTGTGAGACACTCTCGCCCAACGTTGCCTGAGAGAAGCTCGTACTCTCGTGCTCGTACGGATATCCATGCAGCACTGGCAGTACGAAGTATGAAATACCGCCAGCACTGCTTCCAGAATTTAGGGCTCTACTCGTACTTCTATTAATAGTCTGGATACTGCTGCCAGTATTCGCCAGTATACGTACCTCAAAAGTACACCCTGATCCTTTAGAGCATGTCATGCCCGAAAAGCTGAATTCGCCGTTGGTCATTGCATTGCCAGAGTACTACTGCTGTACCTTAATAGTATTTTTTGCGCCCCGTGTGCTGTGCGAGTACGCACTGGTAAAGGCTGCTCTGCCATTATAGGAACTCTTGGCGACTCGACCTAGATGTGCAGGAGCGGCTTGCACAAAAGTTGTAAGGCGGATCTTTCGGCCGCATGGCATTTTTTTGGAAAAATGCCTCCAACACGCGGCGGAGCCTCGTGACTGCCCCTGCTGACCTCGAGCACCTAAAAGGGTTGGGTTTAGAGTTTTTTAGGGTTAGGGTGAGGCCTGGGGTCGGGTTGGTATAGGCCGTGCAAGGTTAAAATCGACGTGCACGCCCGGCACATAGTTTTGTGCCGATCAGTCGTGCACCTAGCGGAAGCCCACACTGACAATGAAAATGAAACAAAGCGCATACGTTAGCTACTGCTGTGCAGCAGTTGTGGTAGAGTATTTTTGAATCGGCCGCGGCCACCCCTCTTTTTACTACACAACACGCCTCCTTCGGGTGAGCGCTACAATAGTATACATACGCCGTCATGCAGCAGCAGCAGCGGCGGCGGCAGTGGCTTAGTATTAGATGGACAACCTGGAAGGCGTTTTGCGGGCAAAATACGAGATGGTATCGAAGGTGGTCACAGCATCCTCAGCAGCAGTACGATACAGATTGCAGTACCCGTTCAGCAGGAAATGCAGCAGCAGCAGCAGTAGTAATTCATTGTAGGCATCGCGCACTGCTGTTGCGGTGAGGTATGTCATGTACCGGGTCGCATCCAGCAGGCTTTGGACATAACCCTTTGTGAGGCATGCATACACTGGGTCGCATCCAGCAGATTTGAGACATTACGCCTTGTTATGCACCAGGTATAAATAATATTGATTCTGCTGTGTGACGATCTTCGAAAGATTTGGCGGATGCATACCGTCATGGATGAGGAGGCCAATGCATCGGCCGGCCGAAACGCGCTTTTAGCAAAGCGTGGCGCGATTCGATTCGCGGGAGGGAGGGTGCAGGCAGGCAGACATGCCGTCGTCGCACCAACATCTGGCGCTGTAATATTCCGAGCCAGCCTCGCACACGTCGGACTGATACGTGACCATGATATGTAGATCGTGATCTAAATCATCCACTATTAATAGCATATCATTTATTAATAGATCATCCTGTATTTGCCGTTATGATGCCTCGTCCAAGAGCCGTATCGTACATCTTGTAGATCCCATCCGACCCAACACTCGGCGCGAGCGCCGTGTCATCGTACGTACGCCACCCGCCGCAGCCATGATTTGCAGCAGGAGTAGATCTTGCAGATCTTGTTGATTACGGACCAGGAACCCATCTTTCTGCTGTATATACTCCGGATGAAATAGATCATGGAGCAGGGATCTGATCTGTGGCGATGTTTGAGTTTTTTTTTTCCGTCACCCGGCCACAAAGCAGTCACGCCTCTCCCCCCGCCCCCTATAACCCTATGGTCGGAGTGCGGGAGTACAGGTGGGGGGGAAAATGTATCGATTGTTAGAAACGACGATTTTTAACCTTTTCAGCAGCGCAGTATACACCGCTTCGGAGACAAACTACTTGAAAAAATTTAAGTAATACGGGGGACCAAAATAAATCGGAACAAATATTGTTGGTAAAAATAGCAAAAAATATAGGTTTTTGCCTGCACCGTAGGTCCTATTCAATATATTAAGTAGTTGTTCTCAAAACGGGACCACGTCACTAAAAGAGTCAATAAACATCGCCCGCTGGTCTGGTTGAGGAATGATGGCGGTGCTGTTTTCGGGTGAAACCTCCGTACGTAGGGGGTGTGGTATTCCAATCTACCCCCGGTGATAGCGTGAAGGTTGAAAAAACGAGCCGTTTTTTTTTTGGCCACCCGGGTGTGCTCATGTGATGGTGCGTGCCTTTGTAAGGGGGGTGTGCTATCTATCTCGCCTGTTGATACTGCTTTACGGTGTATTTTGGTGTTCGACCTACAAGTACAATGCAACGAATCGAAGGACACGGGCGCATGACCCAACTATGAAAAATACTATTAATACTAATAAACCCGACGAATCCCCCCTCTCCCCGCCCTCCCTCTATCCTCCCCCCCTATCTCCCACCCGGCCGTTGTGTAGGATGCCGTCGTCTGCGGGCGTAGCGCCGCCTCGGCCGCGTCTCGCTGTGCCTCCGCCAGCGTTCGGCGCATGGGGGCCGCCGCGGTCGCCCAGCAGGCCGACCACGCGCCGCTTTACCCCGACGCCGTGCTCAAGGCGCCGGAGACGCACATGGCGAAGGTGAGCGGGTGCAATGGAGGGGAACGGAGGTATCGTATCGTACGACATGATATATATGACAAAGTATATCATGTGGTGTGATATACATTGGATAGGATCTGATCCGACATGATATTCTATGCTTATGATATGATATGCTCATGGTTGCTATTAATAGCATCTGATACTGGTGCCACGTATGATGTTATATCTTATCGTGTGATACTGCTGTATCGTAGTGGTATCGTTTCGTTTGATGCCGTATCGTCTGGTATGAGAGCTAACTATTCAACGACTGGCCCGTCCGACTTTCGTGCGTCCGACAGCTCTCCAACGGCGTGAGGGTGGCAACCGAGGCAGGGGCTGGCCCGGTGGCGTCGCTGACCGTTAGCGTTGACGTGGGGTCACGCTACGAGTCGGCGGATAACAATGGGGTCTGCTCCGTCATCGGGGCCTCCGCGTTCTACGTGAGTAGCCCTGGCTGGAGTTTCCTAACGGTAGAGGGCGGTAGTAGCGAGGGGGGAATGGGGCGTGTGAGGCTTTAGAGGGGGGGGGAAAGAGGCGTGGGCTTTGTTTGGAGGTGAGGAAGAGGGGGTTGGAGGCGGAGGAGGGGTGGGGGGTTGAGAGGTGCCCGCCTGCGTGGTTGGGAGCCCCCTTGTAGTAAGGGGGGGGGGGGGGGGGCACAGAGGTGTCAAGACGCCTGCCTCTAGGTCCTGTTTTATTTATGCGAATACTCTACGTGACGGTTTGTATGTTCCCAGATAGAGCTCGCAGCACTGAAGCTCGGGAGTTGAGCTTAGTATCCCATGACCGATATAACCAAGCAACCCGCCCGAGTTGCTCGAAGTGGCCGGTGCTGTAAACGTTGCCACTCTGTCCCCACATGGAAGGGGCATTGGGGCAGTCTTTGGTGGGCGTTTCACTCCGGGGATGCGCCGGTAGTGTCCCCTGTTGGGGGGCTTGCATTATGTCTGTAGGATTTTTTTCGGGAGTTAACCGTTTGCGTCCCCTGGTTGAGATTATCGCTATAATTTCAAGTCTCCTTACACTCCCGGTCAGAGTGGTAACGAGCGGGCAGCTTCATGTGAGCCCGCTCTGTCCGGATATGTGTTGACCGCTGCACAAGAGATGTAACGCCGGTAGAAATAAAGACGCGCCCTGGCACGCACAGACGTAGGAGGGGTCGAGGCAGTAGTGATCGGTTGCTCAGGCTTTAAGCCTGCTCGATGCTTGGGCCCCTTTCAAGACCTCCGAGAGGTAAATAAACCACCAATCTGTTCGAAGCTGTAAGAATTATTTGGGCACCATGTAGAGAATCCCGAAACGGTCTATACTTTCTCGGACGAAATGTCAGTTTATTCGTGACGTTCTGTCGCCGTTCCCCTTGGAATGCCTCTGGCCCAATCATCGAGCAGGCGTCAATCGTGAGCAGCGGATCAATACTGTCTCGACATTATACATCAGCGCGTGCCAGGGCACGCCTTCCGCCTTTAATTTTTCGCCTGTCGGCCTCCCATCACTTGTGTAGCGTTTCTTTCTATTCGTTTCTCAAGCCGCAACACGGGCCCTCCCTCCCCCCCCCCACCCCCACGCATGCCATCTAGGTCTGCGACTCCTGTAGTGTTGTTTGGTTTCTTTCCCCCAGCGACTGATGTCAAGATATCCATATGTTGTGATTGTTTCCGCGTCTCGTGCTTTGCGACGACGGATTTTCTTATCTATCCAGGAAGGAGAATTCTGTGTTAGTCGGAGCGTATCACCCAAAACATGCGGGGGAGATTTACCCTACCGAAGTGGTGCGATACGGTCTCAGTACTCCTACCAAACTAAAGTACGGGTACGTATATACATACACCCTACCGGACACCCCGTTGGACATGATCACCATGATAGTGCACGCTCGGGGTGTGCTTGATATTTTACGTGTCGGTGAAATGGCAAAACAGGTATTACCGCACAAACACACACAGCAAGTTGTTGTGTTTTCTTATGAATAGTTGAAATATATACCAGGTATATATATTTGAGTTGTTCAGTGTCGTGTTTGTTTGTCTTTGCCACAATTTTTGTTTCGGGTTTTGAGTCTGCGTCAAGTTGTGCTGTGCTGTGTTCATCTTCGACCGCCCCAACACACATTTTGTTTTGTTTTGTTTTGTGTTGTTTCGTTTTTGTTTTTCAATTCGTGCGTGGGGGTTCCCTTTCCAGGGCAAGGAGGCGGAAATCGCTGCCATGGGGGGGCAATTTTCCCAGACGGCGGAGAGAGAAGTCATGACCTACAACGCCACTGTCCTCAAGGCGGACGTGCCCAAGGCCATGGCCGTGCTCACCGATGCGGCGAAGGTGGGTTTTGTCGTGGCGGAGGCTATGGTGGAGCGGGTTGGGGTGGTGGTGGAGGTGGGGGTGGAGGTGGGGAGGGCTCTTTGGGGTAGTCGCGGTGGTGGCGATGATGGTGGGGATGGTAGTGGTGGTGATGACCGCGGTAGTGGTGGTGGTGGTGGTGGTGGTGGTGGTAGAGCTGGAAGAGGAGGAGGAAGTAGAGGTGGTGGCGGTGGTCGGTGAGTTGGTGGCGGTGGTTGGTGAGGTGGTGGCGGTGGTCGGTGAGGTGGTGGTGATGGTGCTGGTAACGATTTCGGGACGGTTTGGCAACAATAATGTGACGGTTCTACCAGTTCCCGAGAGTTTCGTGGGGGTGCTTTCAAGGCGACTACACGACGGCGGTTTTCGCGACGATTTTAACGTTTCACGATGGTTGAACGGCAGTTTTACGGCGATTTCGGCGGTTTCACGACGGTTGAGCGGCGGTCACACGGCGGATTCACGACGGTTTTCACGACGAGCGTATGACGGTTACACGGCGGTTACACGGCGTCACTCGTCGGTTTCACCCCCTCGATTTTTCGGCCGATGTGCGGCGTTCTCACGACGGCGGCTTTACGACTGTTGTACGGAGGATACACGGCGGCCACACGGCCGTTACTCGACAGTTTCGCGACTGCCGTTCCACGACGGTTACACGGCATTTGCTGACCCCGACCCAGAGGCATCGAAACTCAAGACGTACCCATCAGGCTGATGTTGCTTCGGGTGGCTCCTTTGGGGTCCCTTGTTTCATGTGATCCGTCTATCGCCTTTCACCGAATCGTTTTTCTCCCTTTGATTGATGTGTGGGTGTGGGGGGGGGGGGGGGGGGGGGGGGGGGGGGGGGGGGGGGGGGGGGGGGGGGGGGGGGGGGGGGGGGGGG
>JBBMHQ010094106.1:0-10449 GCA_037834295.1 Postelsia palmaeformis | reverse complement strand
GTGTTCGGCGGGCTCTGTGCACTCACACACAACAAATACACGTTCTCGTGTTGGTGCGGTGGTAAGTCGCGCACGGATGTTCGAGCTAGGTAAGACAGACTAGGAGGGTAGCCCGCCGTCGGAGGACGTTATTTGTTTTTGGTTTATAACATCACTTTTACTCTTCAGCCTAACTCGTAGAAGGTTTTACTTTCGACGACCTTCTGAACAAGCCGTGGTCACAGGTGTCTACTCTTAACCCCCCGGTACGTGCCTTTTTCTTTCGTCGCGCATAGGGTTCAGCATTCCCACTGTGCTCGTCGATTTTCATTGAATGTATGTAGCTGACTCATGCTCTCGCGCCTCCCTCTAATAAATTTATTTCATTCAAGAAAAAACCCCCGAACTTGCACTTGGTGAGACATGAATCCCCGAAATTGATCTTGATAGGCGCGCGGACTACATATCAAGCCACCGGGGACACCTACAAAGTATTTTCGCACGCAACAATCGGGAATAAATACCTTGGGCCCAAGGCATATATTGTTGTTGTCGCTCTCACATCAACTCTCGAATTAAATGAGTCCGTGGTCACACGAAGCTGCTGGATGCAATGGAAGATCTGAAAACAAAAAATCGAAACCCGGCTGCTTTAAAGTACACGAGACGGAGAAGGCGCACAAAAGATGACATCAATGTGCAAACTGAACTACAGCATTGATATGGCCGCGGGAATATTCGAATATTCTCTGAACTACAACATAACTCTCCCCCCGTTCTCACCACTAGCCTACTTGTGGCTGCTGACTATTATATACAGCGGCTGCTGTATAGAGTGCTGCCTGCACCATACGAAACGCACGATAGTCGTGAACACAGAGAAGGACAAGCCTGCTGTCTGGAGTGCTGTCGGAGAGCAAAAACTCGCCGATATGAAGTGAAAAAGGAGCAATCAAACATTACTATCACACGAACATCAACGATCGCCATCTTTTCCTGGACTGTCTGATACAAAGGGTGTACGTAGCACAGCCATGATACCGCGACCCTGATAGTTGCGGGGCTTATTCCCCATCAAGGGTACACTTGTCGTCACAAATACCAGTGACTTGAATAACAAGTAGATGCTACTGCCTCGTGAAAAACAAAACTATTAAACAAAAAAAAACACGACAGCTTCTCTCGTGATGGTGTGCGCGTCGGTCATAGGCCCACGTGTGCCGTCCTGCTGCCGCTCTTCATGGCCGCCTAACCGCCCCAGCCCAATCCGCCCGCTCCTTTGCACGTGGTCTCGTTGCCACTTCCTTCCAGTCGGCTCTCATTCTTCCCCATCCCAGAAAACTAAATGCTCCTCGCACTTGCGGTTCTGATCTGAAAAAACGACAACAAGCACTCCTGAGCAGAGATAGTTCAATCCGTCTCCTCCCCGCACGTCGACGCTCTGTCCCCCTCCTTCTTGGGCGTCGAATCCAGCCTCCTACCGGCGCAACAGACTGTGTGCCTTAGTTTCACCTGTAGTGGCGCCTGCGCACGCGCACGGACACCCCGATGGAGCATTGCTACTCTGCCACAGCTGCCTAACAAATGACACGCGAACCGTAGGTCCCCGAGCCTGACGCACCACGTACGAGCCAACTCTACTGCCGCCTGAGCCACGCGGCCACATGCAGCAGCAAGAAGGTACCACTCCTTGGGGGTAAGTGAAGCCTTGCACTCGCCAGAATAATCTACCCCACACGCTACAAGCCTCATAGGGCCTGCCTCGCGGCATTCCTTGCCGAGGCAGCGAGGGGAACTGGGTATATGTGTGTATGTGAAACTAATCCAGGCTTAGTAGAGTGGTCAGTACACTACATTGTGGCTGTGGAAACCCGAGTTCGATTCCTGGAGTGGACATCATGACACGGATCCAGGCGACCAGGTCTGAGGGCTCAAGTCATTTTCATGAGGCAACACAAGCTTGGTTCTCTAGCAGTTCGTCGCAGTGGCATCCTTGGGCCACTGGTTACCACCCAGTGAGGAATAACGCAGAAGAGAACAACGAATGAAGGCATAATGCCCAACCTCAGTGCCAGAGCAGGACTGGAGTTCGACCGAGTCGAGAGGTGCGCTCGTACGTCTCCTTGAATGTTGAGCGGGCTTGTGGTACCTCAGTGAAGAGGCTTCAACTGGAGATGGCTAGATGGTAAGAGATTGCTTGTCCCTTGACCGATGCGATGGTCAAGGAAGTATATAAGAAGGAAGGGTGATGGAATCCTTCCGTTTGGAGCGCAGTTCCGATATGCAAACGCGTCTATGTCATTATAACTCCTGCAACGGTCAATCGAACTGTAACGTATGTGTTCTTCACATTTAACCGTTGTTTCTATCCGACGACACACAGCACAACCAGTGTACGTGCCGATTCTTCATTCCCAGAAGCGATACAAATCTGTGATCACAAAGCTACAACACAGAGATACGACGTCGCCACGTCTGCATGAAAAATCAACAATAGGATAAACAAACTATCGTGCCCCCCCCTGCCCGCAGGCCATGTGACTAGCTGGAAAAAGGGGGATGGGAGAAGAAAACATCACTATGAGTACTGCTTGTATGCAGAGTTTGACACAGAACAAATGGAAAATACCGAATGGAAAATAACAAACAGGCAACTGAAGCACAAAGCACCGCCCTCCACATAGCGGCAAAGCTTTGTCGTACGAGGGACACAGCCAGATTCTCCCTGCAAGTCCGTCTGGTACCTTGCCGCCCTGACTGCCGTCTCCGCCCTGCATTCGTCAGCTATGCCCAGCCCCTTAGCATCAGGCAGTACGAATCAGGCAAAGCAGGCTCGTCATCGACCCATGCCGCACGACTCCTGCAATACTTATCAATCGCGAAAGGGGGGAAAAGGAAGAAACTGGAAACCACAGAGAAGCAGCACAAAACAAGCAAAGCAGGCTCGTCGACCCACGCCACACGATTCCTCCTGCAATACTTATCGAACGAAAAAGGGGGTGGGTAAATATTGAAAGCAAAATTTAAGAGAATCAGCGCATAAAGGAAAGAAAGGAAACAAAACAAACTAATATACTATTCAAAAATGAAAAATAGGGGAGGACAACGGAGAGCCACGTTCGAACGAGTTGCACCAATTGGTGGGACGAGTAGTACAGCAGTCGTGTTCTACTTCCTAGTCGACCTGGTGCCTTGTTATCCTGTTTGCCATCTGTTTCCTACATTCGTCCACCGCAGTTGTCCTCTCACCCCTCCTGTTCCCCTCCCGCTCCACAATCCCTTGGTCGGGTATTCCGCCCTTGCTCCTGTTGCCATCGCCTCCCATCATTTCCTAGAACGCCACCCACGGCGGATGCGCGGCGCTGCCTACTCATCTCAACCTCAGCCTCGTGCCACCTCACCATGAATCGTTCGGCTGCTTCAACGATCCTCCGGTACCACTTCCCCGCCTTTCTAGCTGCAGCGGGCCACAGCGCGGTCTCAACTCCAAACACCAAGAAGGCAAGTTCCGCTGACCCTTCGGTGGCTCCGAGCTCCCTGAGGTCGCCGACTGTACATCTATGCCAAGTCCCATTCTGTCCGCCAGGTCTCGGGTCCTCCCCACTAGCCATAGTCCCGAACATTAACCGACTGGATAACTGCTCCTTGCTTTGCCGTGCCACGCCCCCCGCAAAGAAAACCGCCGTTTACGGATGTTCATTTCATTGCTCTCGCAACGCGTGATTTTGAGGGCCTTCCTGTACGAGAGGGTGGCATGGTCGGTACGAAGTCGGCGCTGGAAGCAAGTGACTCGCAACAAGACTTGGTGGTGAGCCGTTCGAAGCTTGGCGAAGTGTTCCGCCATGAGGGTCCACGTCACACATCTCTACAGCAGGGTCTCAATCACCTCGGCCTACAGCATTCGGACTTTCAGACTAAGAGGGGCGGTCGGCCTATCATACAACTCCGGGCCAAACCGTTTGAAGCATGTTCGCATGAGACTGATCCGTCGGTCGATTTTGAGCGAGAGATCAGCGTTTTCGTGAACAATGCCGCCTAGGTCATGGGACTGGGCCGTCTGCTTACACCTCTGGCCTACTGCTTCAATAGCGAGCGCTTGTCTGGTCTGGAGTTTGCAGAAGAATTGTCTGTGTCTTGTTTTCGGACACCGTGAGGCCTGCTGCTTCGAGCAGAGTCACGATGACTGTAATCATTTTTGCGAGCCTATCAGCCGACTTCGAGACAATTCCTGCGTTTTCGGCGTGCAACATGCCCCATACAGCCCTTCGCATGCCCGCCATCGGATCTTGCTCCTCGGTTTGGCCTTTTTTTCGTTTTTTTCGGTCATCTCATTTTTATCTTCGCCCTTCTTTTTCTCTCTCCCTCTTCAGTCCTAACTCAAATCCGGGGTCACTAAGTACGCTCTTCTCCCCCCTCCCCACTACGGAACTTGCATTGCCTTTTTTTCTCGAAAATATTTCAGCACTTTCCTCTCTCGTCGACTTGCGTCGGATTCCGCCTTCCCACGCAACGAAGGCGCTCTCAGCAATAAGTTCCTTTTTTTTCCAAATATAGTGAAAATCTCACCACGGTGGAATTTGAACTTGGGTTTGAATGCCCGTCGTCTTCGAAGCTGATCACTAGTCTACCGAGGCGACCGGCTGTGTACTATTCTCATCGGGTTTTTTTCATATCACGACTGTTACCTTCCAGCCTAGTTCGTAGGAGGTGCTACCCTCGACGCGCTTCTGGACAAGCCGTGGTCACAGGCGTCTACCCTTCCTTCCCCCGCTACGTGCCATTTTTTTTCTATCGCGCATAGGGTTTAGCATTCTCACTGCTGGTCTATTTTCATCGAATTTCAGCTAACTCACGCTCTCGCGCTTTCCGCTGATCAATTTCTTTTATGGAAGAAAAAGCCCCTGAGCATGCACCCCGTGAGATTTGAACCCCCAAAATTAATCTTCATAGGCGGGCGGACTACTATTCAAGCCACCGTGAATAAGGATAGATAAAGCGGAAATAAATCACATTACAATAATATCAATAATAGTTGACAATTCTTGGCACCAGGTACCTGGTACCGTAATAAAAATGGTGTAAAGGCGAAACGTACTATTTTTACAGCAGTACGCAGCTTGGAAAGTCGAGTATCAAGTACCTGATCAGTTGAACTCACAGCTGACGTCATCATAATTTAGAAAAACTTTACTTGGTACCTGATACCTTGGTATACATGAACACACGTATCAGACATTTTATACGACAGGGAGCAAATATTGCAATGCCTGAGGCACATTTTGTTTTTTGTTTTTTAGTTTTTATTTCTATCCCATTTATCATCTTCGCCCTTCTTCTCTCTCTCCCTTTTCAGTCCTAACTCAGATCCGGGGTCACTAAGTAGGCACTTCTCCCTCCTCCCCCCTACAGAGCTTGCCTTGTATTTTTATCGCGCGAAGATTTCAGCACCTTATTCTCTTGTCGACTTGCGTCGGATTCATGCGAAGCTTTTTTCATGATTTATCCATTAATTATCAAAAACATCCTTATGGTGAGTTTTGTTTCACATATTATATTGGATGCTACCGGTCGCCCCGATAGACTAGAGGTCAGCTTCAATTACCACTGACATTGGTACCCAAGTTCGAATCCCATCGTAGTGAGACTTTTTTTGGGAAAAAAGGAACTCATTGCTGAGAGCGCCTTCGTTGCGTTGGTAAGCGGAATCCGACGCAAGTCGACGAGGGAAGAAAGTTCTGGAATCTTCTCGTGATAAAAATGTGTCTCCTCGTTTCCTGCTGATCGTGGCTCTGCCAGAAGGTTGCGTGATGCCAATTTGACCCCTCCCGCGTAGCGACACGTCGTTGACGCTCGTTCCAGCTTCGCCCCCCCCGAAGCTTCTTGGGCGACATCCCGTTGTCTCAAGTCTATTCTATTGTTTCTTTTCATTTTTTTATCCTTCTCTTCTTTCGATTTATCTCCTCAGTTTTTTTTTCTCCGTTGTTCCCTGTCATTTCCATATATATTGGAATGCGTATGTCGTGTCTGTCGCATAAAATATCCAATACCCGTGACATGACAATACATCGCGCACTGCTGCTGTGCTTACTGCATACGTGGAAACATAGAATCTTGGTGGCGTCGCTTGGTGATCACATAACTTTCATCTCTTCTAAGATTGAAGAATCGGCAAAGACACAGACAGGTTGTGCTGGATATAGGCCAAAAAAAAGGTTCAATGTGAAGAACTCCCACACATGTCGAGAGTCCGAGCCTATACCGAGCATAAATACCGAGTATCGTTTTTTCTTGTTATTATGTTGGTGACCCCGAAATCTTCGACCCCTCTACACTTGATTGGGAAGTGGCGGGTCCGCTTTCATCCCCCGGCTTTCCCTACTATTCCCTACAATAGGTGAAAACAACTCGCCATCATGATGATTAATAATTATTACGAGGTACATCTTGGAAAAAGATTTGCATTGGCCACGGGCACGGCAACGTTTTTGCTCCTTGTCGTATGAACTAAATGATACGTGTATTCAAGTATAACGAGGTACCAGGTACCAGGTATATTTTTTTCTTTAAGTTATAAATTACGTCAGCTGTGAGTTCGACTGATTAAATACTTGGTTTCCAAGCTGCGCAGTACGTTTGATCTATGATACGCCTTTTTGAATATTGCACCGGGTACCAAGTATTTTTGAATTAGTAAAATGTATGTACTGCTGTTATTTCTTCTCGTTTTTTTCACTTTCATTATCTCAGCGTCCCCGGTAGCTTGATAGGTAGTCCGCGCGCCTATCAAGATCAGTTTCGGGTGTTTGAGTCTCACCGAGTGCATGCTCAGGGGTTTTTTCCTTTATAAAAGAAATTGATCAGCGAAAAGCGCGAGAGCGGGAGTTAGGTGGACTTGGATGAAAATCGACGAGCAGTGGAAATGCTGAACCCTATGCGCGAAAAAAAATAATGGCATGTACCGGGGGGGTAAAGGGTAGACACCTGTGACCATGGCTTGTCCGGAGGGCGTCGAGGGTGACACCTCCTACGAACTAAGCCGGAAGGTCAAAGTGATGATTAAATGAAAGAAGAAAAAGTCATCGTCTTCAAACGGGCGGCCACCCTCCTGAACCAACTGCAACGCTGAACGTAGAGGACAAGCAGAGCACAGCCCAGGCGGAGGCAATAACTGCCCTCGTCAATATTTGAAAGCGGAGGGGTTTCTTCGTTCCCTGCCAAGGAGGATGATCGTTGAGGGCTCGGTGCTGATGGCATGTCGTCCACAGGCTCCGTGATCGACATGTTGAGGCAGCATGTACAGCGCGCTTGCTGCTGTGCAGTCTGCGTATCAGTACTAGTAGTTGGGTTCAATTTTGTTGTATTTCAAGCATGGCCCAGCACGGGCATGATGTGCCTACACACATTGCCCCACCTACCTCTACCAACTGTGAACGACTTAACACCGCACCAGCGCGAGAATTCTCCTGCTCCTTCGTCCCTCATCAGTGGGAGGGTGGGTCTAGAAATATCACCTGCAGCATGTCTCGAGGACATGACCGGAACGTTGCTGTACAGTCTGCATATCAGTACTCGTAGTTGGGTTTGTGACTTATGTAGGTAGAAGAGCACAAACAAAAAAACGTCCCTGCCTTCTGTAAACAGCCCCAGTCTGCCTGCTGTGGACTGCTGCGGACAGGCACAATGTCCCTGCTGTGGATAGAGGGGTACAGCCTGCTTGCTGTTGACCGTCTGCCTCTGCTTTGGGCAAAGACAGCAGTCTGCATGCTGTGGACAGGCAGGCTGCCTGCTGTTGGCAGGTACGAAAAAGCCGTTACGGTTTTGTATTCTGAATATGGCTCAGCGCGGGCATGTGCCTACGCACGTTGCCTCACCTAGCTCGACCACAACTGTGAACGACTTACCACCGCGCCAGCACGAGAAGGTGTATTTGTTGCGTGTGCGTGCAAAGAGCCTGCGGGACTGGAATTGAGGACGTGTACGTCGAGCGCGGTGGTAAAATGTGGACATGTTACGGTTTGTTTGACCGTTGCAGGAGTTATGATGACATAGAGGCGTTCCATACTGTAGCTCCGCTCAAGCCGGAAGGGTTCCACCACCCCTCCTTCTCACTTACTTCTTTGACCAACGCATCGGTGAAGGGACAAGCAATCTCTTACCATCTAGTCATCTGCAGTTGGATCCTCTTCACTAACGTACCACAAGCTCGCTCTACTCTAATGGAGAAGTAGGAGCGCACCTCTCGACTCAGTCGGACTTCAGCCCTGCTCTGGCACTGAGGTTGGTCATTATGCCTTGACTATGTGTTCTCTCCCTTTCAAATGCCTCGTTTGGTGGTAGCCTGTGAACCCGGTCTGCCACACCTCCCAACTGCTAGAGAACCCTGCTTGAGTTTCCTCATAACAATGACCTAAGACCTCAGCCGGGTCCACTGGACTTGCGTTTCATGGTGTCCAAACCGAAGATCGAACTTCGATGTTCACAGGTCCAGCTGAGAATAAAGCAGCCATGTAAATGAATAATCTGCATCATCAGCAGGCTGGCGCACTGCTTGTTCTGCACACAGCATAAGGAATTGCTGCGGTGGTATAAACACGGCCACGACAGAGCGACATAAATTTCACGACTACATTTTACTACGCTCTCACCTGTAATTCAGTGAGTAGATGCGTGCTTGCACTGACACGGTTGTCTCCCAAATATTGAAAAGGATCATCGTTCCCCTGCTCCCCACCTCTTCTGTTTGTCCTTTTATTTCAATTCGTTGACGAAGGGGATTTTCCCTGTTCTCCACCTCTTTCGTCGGTCCGTCCCGCACCCTTGCTCGTACGCCACTTCCTCACTTCGAACCCCTGCCGGTGCGCTCTTCCCTTAAACCTCACTCCTGCTCGTGCACCACTCCCTCACTCCGCACCCTGGCCCGTACGCTGTTTCCTCGCGCCTCACCCTTGCCCATGTGCCGCTTCGTGACCTTGCTAATGCGCTTCTCCCTCGTCCGGGTATTTCTTTTCGTTGACGGTAGGGATGTTCCCTGTTTTCAACCTTTTATGTCTGTCCGTCTCGCACCCTTGCTCGCACGCCACTCCCTTACTTCGCACCGTTGCCCATGCGCTATCCCCTGGCACCTCACTCTTGCCCGTGCGCCACTCCAAAGCCTTGCCCGCGCGCCGTCATATTAACAGGGAGGGACTAATGAAACACGCTATGGAGCAGTTGCAAAACTCAACCGATGATGAGCGTTGGACCAGGAGACGAAAATCTACGTCTTCTGTTTTGCTTTCTGCTTCAAGTCGCCCTTGGATTTAGGGTTGTCGTGGTGTTTCATGTCCATATACTGGTCGGCTTAGCTTGTATCAGTGGGGTGGACAGCGTAGGACGTGGAATTTTGGAGCGTGAAGCTTTGCTTTGTGTTGTGTGCGGTACCGGATATTCTTCGTTGCAACAGCAGGGTGAACGTTGTTCGTGGGTATCTCTATTAGGGAAATGAATATGGTGTGCGTAACTGAGGTTTCCGTGTTTGATTGAAGTAGTGTGTCTGCACTGGTCTTGTCTTTCCTGTCGGAATTCATTCGATTTTCAGTGTTTGCCTGTCTTGTTTTACCACTTTTAATTTCTCCTATTTTCTGTGTTTCTGACAGCCCCTATCGTCAAGGAGTTCCGCAATTTTCCTTCAAAGTTCCTTGCTTCCGAGTGCCCTCAAGTGGATTTTTAGTCAAGTACCCGCTTTAGGCGTCATAGCGTTAGACGCTTTGATCGTAGCGTGGGCTTGCTCCCCTATGTTATTCCGTTTTGTTCTACAGTAGTGGTTTTTGACTTGCGTGTTGGGTTTCAACCGAAGAGGCCGAGTTGGTTCCTTTCCGTGTATTTCTAATGGTTTTCGTCTTGCGTGTCGTGTTCCAACCGAAGAAGCCGAGAGTTGGCTATGTCCCGTTTAGTTTCAGTGTTTTTTTCTTATAGTTTTGCGTTTGCTTTTGCCCTGCCTTGTGGGCTAGCTTCTGGTTTCAACCGAGAAGGGGAAGTCGCCTTCTTTGTTGTGTTCTATTTCCGTTGAAGTGTTGAGGACGCAATTGAAGTGATTCATGCTCAGGCGTTACAGGACACTGTGCTCATTTCATCGCTGAATAAGCGTGGGGGGACTTCAGCCACTGAATATAGGCTGGGCAATGAAACGCGCAGTAAAAAAGTAAGGGTGTGGGTTTTCCTCAGGTATTTCTCCACGAATGGCCTTTGCGATTTCGGTTTGGTTGTTCATCCCTGAGACCGTTATTCATAGGGCTGTGAGTCGGGACGACTTAAGTCGCCGACTAGCTATTAGTCGGAATAATAGTCAGTCGTGAAACGGAGGTGCCGACTTTCCGACTTATCGGGTTTCCTTAACTGTCGGAAGGCTTTTTTTTGCGGGGCACAGCTTTTAACGTGAATCGCTGCGGGCTGCGGATACCCTCCCATGCCCTTGTGACACTGCAGCGCACA
>JBBMHQ010094084.1:0-10451 GCA_037834295.1 Postelsia palmaeformis | reverse complement strand
TACGTCAGCGCGACAACGTGGTACGGTGCACGATGTGTACGGCATGGTGACGACAGCCAAGGGAGGGTGTAGAGGCGCATTTATGAGTAGAAAATACTGTTATATCATCTATATCTGCGTGCCGCAGCGCGAGCGTTCAAGCAGTGTTTCCATACTTTAGCGCGACAGGGTCAGCGTGGAAGCGTCGCAGTCCAAGCGTCCAAACTTAAGCTTTCATCTCGAACCTCGATGAAAGCTTGATACGTTAAAATTATCAGGCCACGTGAGGTGGAAGGGTAATCCGTTAGTAACACATGTTACGTTAATAAGTAGGACCATAGGGGGGCGGAGGTTTGCCTCATACAAAGCGTCATGGGATAGTGGCGCTATGCTGCAAACAGGGTAAGAAGAATGCCAGATGGCACCCACACTCACTGTAACCGGGGTAGGAATCGATTTCCATCGCTAGCACGAAGAGCAGCACCAAACCCTCCTTCGCGAACCTCTTCACGAAGTGGACACACAAACGCGCATCAAAACACGAACAGCACAAACCAGACTACAAGTAGCAGACAGCGACGCGAGCGGAGAGTAAACAGGGGTTGTTGGGACGTTCTTAACTGCGAGTCGTCACAGTATGGCCGCATCATGCCGCCGATCTCACCGTCAACAACAATAGGAAAGAGCCGATTCCTGGCCCGCGATGTAGGCTAAACGAAGACAACACCTGATATCAAAATCTGCAGGAAAAATCGTGTACTCCTGACTGAACACCGAGCGTCTTTCAGATTATCCTTGGCAAAGGGAGAAACATCTGTCTAGACACTACGCCGTCGCTGATTCCGGCCCTGGTCTTCACGAAGAGAGCGCAGCAAACCGTACGCCTATGTATCATAGTTTTACACTATTAATACCATAATATCTACAACGCCACCCAAGCACAACTTGTATATAACCATTTCCTGGTACTCTGCAGTAGTACTGCGGGCACCGATGACCATGTATGGAGTGTTTCAGGAATTTCTGAAGAAAAAACAATTTAATCATCTCAGCGAACGCAGAGAAAATATACCGCTACGTACGTATTTTAATCAGAGAGTTGCGGTGATGGACATCGCATCCACAGCAGTTTTGATGCGTCGAACTGAGTATCGAACGTGCTTTGTTCTCCATCCTCTTATCGAAGTTTTGAATGTTCGATAAATCGTATCGAACGTGTTTTGCCCTCCATCCCCTGGCATCCCTGTGTTTTTCATGAAGACGCTGCACGCAATTTTCCAACTCTAAATATCTACTAGCGAAATCGTATTACGAGCAGTCCTCTTGTCTATCGGTGTCGCATCGAACTCGATTCCAACTCATCGAAATCACACAATAATTTTAATACAAATGCCAGCGAGGCGCATTTTTCCTTTGGTACACTATAAACACCGTGGGGCCCTTTTCAAGATGTAGATGCTATGTTGAACCCATGACAGCAGCATTTCAGTAGTGGTAACAAATTCAAAAGCTACGACAAATACCAACTCTTTATTACGACCTTAGACCTTAGACAGGATGCTCCATGTGCCACATCCACGGGGAGCACCGCTCGTACCCATGGGGCACCTTTGAGCAATCCACAAGTACAGGTCCAGCTCCAGTTCCGGTACAGCAGGCGCGCTGAAAACGTGATAACCACTGCAAGATACCGAGTATAAATAAAATTCACAAATAGTAGTAGTAACAATGACTGCCGCCAACGAAATGTCGACTCACTGAAGCCTTCTCTTCCCGTCGCCCGGAAAATAAACCAAGAAATCATCCCGTAGGCGTTTTTCTACATCAGATGAATAAACTTTACTTTGCTGAGCTTCTCCCCTCCATGATTGGCGAGAATGTGCCCTACTTCATGGCCGAGCACTGCCGCCAAGGCATCGTCATTTGGTGTTGCTTCGAGCATACCGGTGAACACAACCACCTGCCGATCGACAGACAAAAACATGTTTTCGACAAGTGAGGCCGCGCTAACACGATCAGACCGGAACAACGCTCGTACTGTAGAGCGTTTTATGTCAAGAGCAACCAGCAGCAACCACGGAGAGAGACTACAGTAGGGAACCGTGCATACATGTTGAGGACCGCAGAACGAAACACGGTAGGGTTAGGGTTTAGAACGCCCGCCTTGGCACTCCTTTTAGATTTCGCACGCCGTGCTCCAGCAAGATCTGCCATGGCGCTTACCTGGTATATGTCACAGCTATACAACCACACTCACATTTGGGGGAAAAATCACTTGAAGCTAGAGTGTAATACAGTTTACACTGGTCAAAGCCTCAACAAGGACGTTAACTTCTGCTAAAGGTGGGTATATTCTTAACAATGGCTCACCTTACCACCTGGGAGGGCGAACACGTTCATGGTGTCTTCGTCTTTCACAACGAGGAACTCCCAGTCGTTACCCTTCAAACCGCTCGCCTCCACGATTTCAGCGCCAATCTTTTCTACCCTCCGAGTTGTCTGCACCAAGCAACGGAACAATGAAACCGATCGGTGAACACATACCATCAACGATGCTACACGATGGCATGAACTGCAGTTATTCAATAGTTCGTTTGAAAAATACATCCAACCGAGACGACCTATACAGAGTACGCGTAGAGGCGTTGATAAGGTCGATATTGGTCAAACAATCCTGCGACGGCAGATAAATATGCCCAACTACCACGCTTTGTGGCGAGGGACAAAAACTAAAACGATTCTGACACGAAGCAATGACGCGTAGGCAATCTCGTGAAGATATCAGTCATTATTACCAACGGGGAAAATGCCACCGAAAGCATGTATTTCTGTGCGCGTGTCGGTTGCACCTACTGTAGTGTTCGATATCGTATACGGCAAACAAACGTATCTTGCGCTCCATCCTCTGGCATCCCCTGCTATCTCCTTGCGCTATATGCTGACGCTGAACGAAAGCTTCCATGAAAAAAAACAAACATCGAAATCGTTTATATCGATTCGTTTTTGTTTGCTTATCGGTATCATATCGGATTCGATTCTCCAAAGATATCCGACATTTAATGCTAGCTGCATCTGCAATAGGCAAACAACAGCTTGCTACTGGAGTTGCATCTGCAACAGGCAAGCAACAGCGTCCTCTCCTCCCCATCCATGACTACTGTTCACTGCTCACCGACGGTAT
The DNA here is from genome assembly GCA_037834295.1 of Postelsia palmaeformis. NCBI lineage: Eukaryota > Phaeophyceae > Laminariales > Laminariaceae > Postelsia > Postelsia palmaeformis. Next base: position 7,291 of record JBBMHQ010094084.1, on the reverse strand, counting down.
TTATTGTGACAGCTTGTGGCGATAGAATGTTATGAAGCATAGGCCCATCAATGGAAAATGACCTCTTAAAGTTACATAACCCTTCGAGGGCAAACTGCAGTCCCGTGTTGAATGTAAACTAATTAGAGTGGTTTGTCCCCACAACGGAACTGCAGTACTTCAAGCCAATGCGGCTCACAATTCCGAGGACGATAAGATAATAGGATAAATAAATTGTGCTCAGCGGCAAGCGCTATGCTCCTTGTTGCCGAGCCGGGCCCATCCTGCTTTTCCCGCTTTTCCTGCAACTTGTCCTTTTCCATCTCATGTATTATCGACTCCTTAGTTTTTATCTTCCCCTCTCTAAGCCGAACCTCAGATCCGGGGGCTCTTCTCCCTCCTCCCTACTGCGGTATATACTCACTATGTGCCTTGAACTTCTAATCCGAGAGAAGTTCAGCCGTTTTCTCCCTCGCCGACTCGCGTGGTCTTCATCCTGTTCGACCGGTGCGGCGACGGCTCCGCCCGTGACGCTAGCCCTGCGTTACCCACTATACTCACGGCTGCGCATGTACGCATGTCTGCCAGCTGGTACTCGTGTCTACCTCCTGCGTTTACTGCTGTGCATACTGCTGAAGGTACGCACTTACAGCACGTAAGGTTACCTAATGTGCTGATACCACCTGATTCCAGCGAGAAACGGGACATTTAACGTTCGGGCCATTCGTCGATGACTGCGTTGGAATACATGCAGACTAAAAGTACCTACGTGCCCACATCCACACGAAAAAAACATCGGTGAACACATGAACATGTTTCTGAAATCGGAGCAGTGTGTCACAAAATACGCAGGCCGTCACACTGTTAGAGCGCTTCATATGGAGGGAAACAAAAACGCAGTAAATGTGTGTGTAAAGACGTGCATGAGTTTAATGTGCTGCCCTTTGCACGACCACACGTCAATCGTTATCCTGTACCTCTTGAAACCAAGGCACAGCTACTGTAGTGCACACTCGTGAATGGATATTGGCGTCGTTTGAAGGAGATCGGCGCAAGCAAGTGCCTCCAACCGATATTGTTGGCAACTTTAGCCCCATGTTGTGACCATTGTCGCCCCATTTAGGACCCGAATTTATCATTTTACTGCATACGATAGGGAACACTTCGATAGCACAAAATGAAAAAATGAACACTGTTTTTCGAGAATGGGAATCTAAAAGTTGGTTGGGTTGTTCAGCACGCTACAACAAAAATAAATACGTAGCGGGCGGCCTTTTCAGGGAAAAACACGAAAAACGTGAACAAAACATACCGGTAGGTTGCAAATGTCACCTGCACTATTTCAAAACTATCCCTATAGGTACAAAATCAATAAACAAAAGGCGACTTGTGTTACTTTTCATACCGGGTGGGTCTTGGGAAGGATGCGCGAGGCGAACTGCCCTTTCAAAGTGTACCACGAGTTCGCCGTGACGCCCTTCAAGAGTCTACCATCTGTTGAAAGTTGAAAGCCAAGCGCACAAAATTAGTCGAACAGCCGGGAACATGACAACATTGGCGATGGTTCAAGAGCTCACAGTTCAACGGGGCGACGAAACTACGTACGAACGGAAGCACTTGCAAGCTTGTTGATGACACGGACCCGTCGAGACTTGGAAGACGGATACAACTCAAGGCGAGAGTATTGGCTCTATTGATACCGCTTTCCGGCAACATACATTCACAAAAGTATCTCACCCCTGTCAATGAGCATGAACCGCTTCCTATTCGTGAACGGCGCGGCATCCTGATTTGCCTGCCAGATCACGACGCCCACCATGACCGCTACGCCACATCTCTTCGCCGTTCCTTCTGCAGTCCGCTCCTCTCGCGCTTGCACCTCGCTATTCGCAGGTTTCTTCGCAGATCGGTTGCCTTGGCGGGTTCCTCGACCACCCGTGGACAAGTTGCGAGAGTTTTTTAGAGGCCATACCATGCGCAAAGTCGGCCTGCCGTGGGGCCGAAGACGGGGAAGGCGTGCGAGGGAAATATAATTCGTTGGGTGTATACTTTACCTGAGTCTATAGTAGTTTTGGTGTCTAGCCGCGGTTGTTCAACGTCTCTGGTGCATGAGTGCGGACGGTGTGATCTCGACGCCTAACAACGCTGGAACCATAACGTTCGTTCGTCAATTCTACACTCAAGGGGAGGCAAGCCGAAAGCATGAAATATACTACTGCTGTACTTCAAACAATAGGCACCCTTGAATAGTGTAACCCTCTCAAAAAGCAAAGTATAGCAGCAGTACGCACGTACGCACTAGACTACAGCAGTAGGCACTCCCCAGGCCGGAGGTTACTTTTGACACGTTGCCTTACAACCACAGCTGAAGGTACAAATAATGCGATGTGATTTAGGTTTGAAAACCTACCAATCTGATCCGACCCAACAAGACTCGTGAATTTTTCAACACCTCCTGACCAGACCCGGACCGACCCGACCCAACCCGGACTGACAGATTCCGACTGATTTATGAAATACAGGTCACGTCGCGGTTTAGGCCATCTCAAGTCGTGATAACAAATCTCCAAACCGGCGAGGTCAACCAGCGGATCCGGTCCGCGGGTCGACACTTAAAAAGAAAAATGTTGTTTGACCTCTCAATGGTATGTGGTCTGTCTGCTGATTGTAGTGTGTTTGGATGGTTGTGGAGAATAACTTACTTGGCGGAGTCGTGCTATATTAATATGATACCAAAGGGCAACCAGCACAGGCGGAGCCCTCGGGTAGCAAACGGTGAGGATTTGGGGCGTCCGCCCCGCGAGTCAAGGTGGCCTAACCCGCCACATGACCAGTATCTCACCGGTCATGCCCTACGTACCCGATCCGTGACATTTTGAAATTTCAAGCCCGACCCGACCCGATCCAACCCGACCCGTGACATTTATTCACCGAAAGCTGACCCAACTCGACCCGTGAGGGTTTGAACACATCCTTACCCGAACCGACCCGACCCGTGAGATTTCGAACACCTCCTGACCCGATCCGACCGAACCCAACCCGACTCGTGACATTTGAAAAAACTCCTGACACGGGTCGGTTGGGCCATGACCTGTCAACAGCTCTGGATATTCCTGGACATCTTACACACCATCGAATAGTACGGCAGTACTGTGATACGAGTACTGTATTGTCCGTACTGGTGTACACTAGGAGTCTGGCGAAGTTCGACCAATGCATCAAATAAGGTGGTTGAGGTTTCCATGGTAAAACATTAACCAACCTTTAAAGGACCTTCGTAGGACCTGGGGAATAGGGTTTGTGAACAACAGCATTGGGACCTCCACAAGGTGGTGGATTGTAGAGCGAAGGAACTTTTGAACGCCCTATGTCAAAAGGCCGCCTTATTTGTTGCTATTCGTTATAGGGCTGCTGATCGCCCTATTGAGGTTGTAGTAACACCTCAAAAGGGTACCACCGTATTGAGTGAACAGCATGTGTGAGTGTCCACACAGTACAGCGTGTTACCGACCCAGCATATGCTACAGATCGCTGAACAGAGGGCGATACGTGGGCTAGGAAAAGAACGGCGTTGCTATCGAGCAGTGCGAGTACTGAGCCCAGTGAACATGGGTGATGTCTACAGATATAACACCACGGCAGAGTAGGCAGGTGCGCACACACCCTGTTCGTTGAAAAATAAAACACTTTCAGGGCCGAATGCGACAGAGCCCACCTTACCCCCTTACAGGTAGGGTCTGTCGTACAGCAACACACCGAGAGCAAATCCCAACCCTTTACGACGGTACTTTGCTACAACACTGGCTGGATCAGTACTCCGCTATACCCCCCCTCCTTTTGTCGGGTTCCACAAGAATATTTCATTCCTGCCGGTCGCAATGGCTTTGAGGTTTGCGCTTTGGTGAGCGCCATACTGGTTTTCTCCAGTTAGAAGGCGGCATCGCCATCGCCGCACGCACATTATTTAGCCCTGTTACTGGCAGTAGTACCTTAGTAGTAATACTTCGAAGTAGTACTCAAGTAGCTGCATATTTAGTGCGGCCTGGAAACGCACAAAGTGCGCCTGCCCCACAGCGTATCGTTCTCAGCCCACTGCTCCATATGCCCTTGGGGTGCATGTGCCTTTTTTGTCGCAGCAGCAGCAGCAGCAGCGGCAGTCGCGGTGGGATATGCGAGATTCATAGGATTCGGGGGGCAGCAGCAGAGCGAGGTCTTCACCGTTGTAGAGGCGAAAACTACCCCTGAATAGGGTGGGTATACCCCTGAAAAGCGCGGATGCCGCCCTATTGCAACGCTTTTCACGGCGTTCCACCGAACGCGGCGCGGGCTTTCCTGTTTGCAGAGTCCAACGGTGCGGTACGAAGTAGATTCTAGTGTTTGATAGTCGTAAGGTGCGGTGAGGTGTGGTGCGCATTTTTGTTTCGATTAAATATATCGTTTGCTGCGGTGCCTTTTGAACTCGTACGGTGCGGCGCGGTGCTGCAGATACCGGTCAAAACCACTACGCATTGTACCCCCACCTGTTATATATCAGGGACAGTATGGACAATTGCTACTGCCCAATGATAGGTGTGTCTTTGGTGGTACTCTGGTCACTCATAGAATGTGCTCGACGATACTTGGAGGTTATAGTTTATAGTATCACATTAGTTGCTTGCTTGCGACGCCGGGTGCCTTCTGAACGAAGGAGTGGGGCAATCCTCATCCGCGGAGGCGATTGCGTTTGCAAGCATGGTAAGGAGCCACAAATAACAAACCACAACGCCCTGAAGGGGGAGAGGGGATGCCACAACTCTAGCCCACCCTCAGAGGCCAAATAGGATTCATAGAAAAATCAGATGGGAACTAAACCTGTCCGGAGAAATAAGACAATGGATCGACGATGCGGCGCTTCACAGCCCTCTCTGACGCCTTGAAGTTGCAAGGAAGAAGACGACCACACATGGACATAGCGAACCAGACAACAGCGAGTCCGAACATACTGGCACGCACGAGTAAGCAATAAAACGACAATAAGCTAGATCCATCGGGACGCTGAAAGCGAGGAAGAGAAAAATCGAGAGAGTGGTGTCGCTGGCATTGGAGCGGTCTAAGCTAAGGCTAGGCGAGCAGTGTGCCATTGTATGGCACAACAACGAGTAGCCAAATTACTCTTCGTACAAAAATGAACGCATCGAGCAGGGAACCAAAAACGCTGAGCATTCGACGGCAAACTTTACTTCAAGGAGCAGTAGGGACTTAGGGACCGACTACTAGCTGGTCTGCCTTTGGCTCTACCCTGGTCACCTACATAAGGTGCTTGGCTATGCTTGAAGGCTACGCTTCGTTGTGTTAGTTGCTTGCTTGCAACGCCGGAGGCGTTCTGAGCGAGGAAGTGGGGCAATCCTCATCGAGGCAGACGTTGGTGTGATGAGGGGACTCTTGCTACTTCTCATAGCGCCGCAACAGGAGAAAGGATATATTCCTCAAGCCTCTTCACGGTTTCGAAGAGTGCGGCTCGACGCAGCTTTTGTTTTTCAGATTCGTACTGTACGGTGCGGTGCCGTGCGGATTTGCAGTTTTGAGAGTCCTACGGTGCGGTGCGATGTGGTTCCTTTAAATGCAAAATCGTACGGTGGGGTGAGGTTGAATACAACCGCACCGCACCTCACCCCACCGTGATAAGGCTTGCGGTTATGGGGCCCGGCTCTCTATACAGCGGTAGACGCTTGATGAAGGGTTTCCGTCGCGCCAACCGCTTTCAAGCGCCTTATCTTCAGCGACCGCCTTAATATGACCGCCCTACATTGGCCCCGTACTGCATGCACGGAAAAATCGACCCAACAGATTGACACTATTGAGGTAAGTACTTGAGTATCGTACTCGTAATATGTGAAAACATGAAAACGTACAAATTGTGCAGCAGATGTAGAAAACACAAAAAATTTGATACAGTAGTGTCACACGCAGCTTGCAAAGACGACTTTCCCAGAATGGTCCTCATAGCTGCGGATTTTTTCAGTTTTGAATAAGAGTGGTGCGATACTCTTACGTACTGGTACAAAGTATATGTGTGAGGACTACAGACCCAGAGGTGGTGGTGGTTGCTTAGGCGAGCAGACACCAAGCGAAGAACTCACCTGCCGTCAAGCAAACGTATTGGGCAGTTCTTTCTTTTCTTCCTTTGGGGGGGGCACTGATGCCATGCATGGCCGTAGTCGCATGAGAATAGACCGTCGCACCCTTACAGTGCCGGAAAGGAGCACCTGGGGGGTGTTGAGGAGATGGCTGGACGAGATCAGACTCTCTTAGAGCCGCACCGACGGAGGAGACACCACCGACCTAGGAGACGAAACGGCATCGGGGGGCGATGACTACTCTGATGAGTCCACGGCCGACGACACCGGCGATCTCTCTAGCATCGTCGCTAGACTATCGGTACAGCAGCGGAGACATCATAAGGTTTCCCCTATCTTTTCACCTAAGAACTGAAAAAAAGGCCTGCCAGATTTAAACATCCCGCCCCTCGGATTGACACTCCCACCGTTGCAGGCTCTCCGCAAGCCCCCCCCCCCCCTGCCCCCAAAGAACGCTGCGGAAGAGAAACACGAGTACTCGAAACGTACATAACGAACTAGTTTTGAAAGCACCAAGCTGCCTAGAGCACGATACACATACGACAAGACAGTCCCTACCCGCTTGGTACAGAGGCGACATAAATTTTAGTAACATAAGCACGACGCTGCTGTTTCTCAGTGTTGGTGAGCTCGGTAGGTTCTGCAATCGTCAGTGATGAAAATTTACCTCTCAACGGCAGCGATTTTCTTGTGCTCGACCGCACAGCAAATTCGTTGAGCTCGAAGCAGCTTTTTCATAGCGACCGGTCGGGCTAGGACATGATATACAAGATAAGACACGCCCCACGCGCTTAGTGCAGCGGTGGCACGAGTAGTAGAGACACGACGTTGCCGCTGTCTAGTAGTCGTGGGCCCAGCAGCTGCGATAGTCGTCAACAGATTGAGGTTGGTCTCGAAAACAACCAAGCCTGATTTCCAGGGCTTTTCGCGGGTCACGGGGTGTTCCAAAATATCAAGGATCGGGTCGGGTCAGGAAATGTTCAAAATCCCACGGGTCGGGTCGGGTCAAGATGTTCAAAATCTCGCGGGTCGGGTAAGGCCGGGTCAAGAGTCTTTCACTTTTTACGGGTCGGTCGGGTCAAAATTTTTAAATATTTCAGGTCGGGTCAAGTCAGGCCAGAGAAGTGATGAATAGCTCACGGGTCGGGTCAGGCCGTGCCCCACCAAAAACAGGCCAACCGTGGTTCGGTCATGTC
>JBBMHQ010094083.1:0-22943 GCA_037834295.1 Postelsia palmaeformis | reverse complement strand
CTATACCCTCGGTGCTGCGGCAGCATGGGTTTCTGTTGCTTCAGCTACTGCTGCTGACGCTGCCACCGGAACGAACGAAATGCCCTCGGTGTGCCGTGGATGCCCACGTAATGCCCTCATATAACCGCAACCACTCACCTCACCCCCCATTAGAACGACAGCCTCAACAAAGACGGTTTCGCTGCCCCCCTCGGCTGCTGCTGTCAACAGCGAGCTCCCGTCCTCTCCCCTTGTCTTGAGCACGTCGGCCATCTGTACGGGGGTCACGTCGTACATGCTGTTATTTTGCCCGCCGGGGGGATGTAGTCTTTGTACATCGTGAGCACATCGTACGTCCAAAGAGCGCGTGGGTGGTGAGGCCGAAAACGGGGGTGGCAGTAGCTATGGTGTCGGCAGTCCGGAGATAGCGTTGATCAGGCTCAGGGAGCACCTGAGCTTAACGTCTAGATTATTGCATTGCTTGTGCACAATCGAGGTGTCAACGGGATCTAGCCACGACACTCCTAAATGAATCATAGTCCACCCCAACGAGTTCGTTCCGATCGATTGTTTTCGTTGCGTCGGCGGCCGCCGCTCGTGCGATGATGTGTCGCGAGTAGCATCGCCACCACACACCACCACCACCACGATCAACACCGCCATATACACCGCTAGTATGCTTCTTGCGGATACCGCGGTAATTTTCCACTATCTTGAATTAACATGTTCGACAGGCAGGGCAACGAAAGCGCCCAAACTCTCGGGCCGATGTGAAAAAACACTTAAACGCATACACTGTATGCGATGTATACGACACGAGGGCAGCGTCACTTCAGTGGGGTATCGTCAATGTAGCACACAACACGTCATGTGGTACATGAGTTGCCTGTTGCTCCAGACATTTCTCGGCAAGCCGCCGCCTCGGAAACTCAAAAAGTACGTGGATTAAAGATCAAACATGAACGCTATACGCCAGAATCACCAAACGATAATTCACGACACGCGCGGCCGAGGTATCATATTCAATCAAAACGTGATAGGTGACACACTTGAAAGCGCTCATGGCTGATACTTGTACAAATGTCGGAACCCGCTTACACTGAAGCTGTCCACGGAAAGCCGTGCACAAACTATTTTCAGATTACAGCCGGAGCAATAGCAAACCGTCTGACGAACGACACTCGAATAGGGATCCAGTACAACAGCCGTGTCGTCGTTCAGTACACCTGCTGTCAGAAGTGGGTACTACACATCGCAATATCATTTCGAAACGAACTGAAAATAGACAGCCCTTGTGTCCTTCCTTTACCTGTTGTTCTTTCTCTTAATGTGTAACCGCGAGACGGTACGCACGCTTCTACTATCGCGACGGACTTTATCAAAGAGGACCTACGACATAGACAAAAACCTGTATGCTTCGCTCGATTTACTGATAGCATTTGTCCTCCTTCCTGTGATCCTCCGTGAGAATGCCCCCCTAAGTTTTTTGTTTTTATTGGCTTGCGCCTAGAACCGCCATCTCCACCCACGCCGCCCTCACCGTCACAGAGACTTTACGCCGTGTCTTTCGCGCGTTTTTAGTACCTGCCACTCGGCCAATGCACGACGGAGGGATCGAAGGACAACATGGAACATACTCGTGTCCCCGCCAAGAGCCGCCAGCATGATGATCGTCTCCAGCTGATTGTTGTCGTTCATACGTAAGGCTGATAGCTGTTTGGCAGCCTCATGGCCTCCGATCATGCCAACCATCACCTCTACCGCGCCGGGGTCGCCGCTGTTGACCGCGCCAACAAGAGTATTTATGTCTGCAAAAAAAAACGAATAAAAGCCGGAGGGTGTACGCAAAGCCGGGAGGGAGCAAAAGGTGCAAAAAGGAGGGCGGAAAGGGGGCAAAGTTATAGATGACAACGATGCGTCGGACACTTCATTCATAGTGGGGTTTTGTAGTTCATGCCCGTCTTCGTTCGGGCAACTGGTTGCTTGAATGCGGGGTCCGAGGCGGCATTCTGAACAATTAATATTACTGGAATGATGCGTGATGCGGGAACAAATCCTCGACACCAGAGTGTGTTCTTGTCAAAGTTGGACTCGTGAGTGAAAGGAGGGATGTTTCCGTGTAGCTGGTATCACGTCGGTTTTGGCCCAGGGCTTGTGTTCCGGCAAGAGGGAAAAAGGGACAGCGGGGGTCGCGGTAATTATCATTAATCTTGCCAGAGCATGTACATGTTTCCCCGTGTGGAGGGAGGTACGGTAGGCGAATACATCATACTATTTTTAATCCTTGACGCCGTTATATAGCTTGACCATAGCGCCTCGACCTGCTCGCGGGAGGCTGAAAAGGCGCTCTAAATCCAAACATATACCATGAGGGGGAGGGGGGGGAGCAGTTTCGCTCAGGCCATTATTGAGGGCACACGTTTGCTCGATTATTTCGGCCAACAACCATGCCTCTATCGAGCCCCGAAGCATCGCGATCTCAAATGTTGCAGTTGCCCAATGCCCGCGAAATTTCCTTGTATGTCGTGGAGGAAGCTAATCGCCGTCCCAAATATCCTCCGAACGAACGAACTGCCTGCCTGCACTCCGGCCTCGTCTTCCCAGGCTTGATAGGTGCTATGTTACCACATGGCGATACGTATAGACGTTCCGTATCTCACCTAATTGGCTTTGCCTACGCTTACACCATGCTGCGCCCAGGCACGCGTCGTTTTAACCTCCCTCCCAGGTTTTTTGCTCGTTTCCGTTACATGCTATCGCCTTGCTCGCAGATTCTATTTCGATGCACTCCTATCGCTTTTACAAGAAGGGTTGCAGTGTTCGTCGCTACACAGTCTTAACAGTGATCAACACTACCGATTCTTACGTTACGGTAAAGGAGGCATGCATTTATTGGTGTGGCCGTACTGATTTGTGGGGTTCAAGGGGTGCACCGCAAGTGCAGTGTCAGGCCAACATATTACATATTTTCTCTAATCGTGCAAGGCGTCAAAGCCACTCCTCTCGCGGTTCATGGTGTGTCGTGATCCGCATGGGAAATGGATTGCCGGGCGGCTGTGTGATCGTGGGTGGGGTGCGGGGGGCGGGTCTGCTCCATCGCGAAAACACTGCTCACGTCGTCGCTGCCAGGCGTTCCGCGTTCCTACTCCTGCACGAAAAACTATTGTTTCTCAATGTGTGGCTAAACCACAGTATGTGGCTGTGAATCACTTCTTATATCCGGGATCCTGAAAATCTGAGCATCCAGCTATTGGACGGCTGTTGCCGCTCGTGCACGGCAGCAAGATGTCCGAATAAAGTAAGGCATGCTTCCAATCCTCGAATATTGTTTGCCTACCCCTGCGGCGGATTAACCTGATAGGTTTTTACCATGGGAGGCTGTGCAGGTGACCCGGGCGTACGCGTACCTGGAGCTGAGCTGTTCGTTCCATCCCCAAATGATTTTCTCTTCGACGGAGTGTGTTTAAGGAAACATAAATCGACAGCGCGCACATGTCGAACCCAGATGTATTATATGTATATATATATATATATATCAATATAGATATATATATATTTTTTATATATATTATATACCAGGTACATATTAATATATGTATGTATAAAATATATACCTGGTACACTATAATATATATCATACTTCCAAAAATCAACGAACCACACTGTATCGAAGGATCGAATACTGGAAACTATAGTATCAGTACAAAGTACCATCGCAATTTCGAACTGTGCGACAACAGCAAGTATGATGCCGCAAAACACACGGTATGGGTTCGGGGTTCCTGAGACGGGTATAAGAGAGAGAAGATTGCATCAACGAGGACCTAGTCGCAAGCTTTACCGGCCATCACAATTGCGGTAGCGTGGGGTGTAACTGTAGCAGTACCAGCAGTGGTTGGAGTAACATGTTACAGACCGAACAGCATTTACCAAAGAGTGGCATTCAGGACCTCTCCTTGTGCCCCAATTTGCTATGTTTCCGGCGTTCCGAGACGTGGTTGGTATTGTCAGCCTACAATAGACAATTCAGAGAAGCGACATCGCTGTCATTGGAGGGAGACAGCGGCTGTCCCCGCCGACGCTGGCGTCATATATAGCATTGTATGTTCACACCGTCATACTCAGCCACGAAAAAAGATTCCAGATCAAGATCAACGCAAAACGCTACACCCATCGCTCATTCTGTTTTCTCTGCTCGGAGACATACCTTTCGATAGCATGGCGATGCCCCTGGCTGTGTCTCCGGGGTCAAAGTCCGAATGAGCACCTTCCTGCATCACACGCTCCCACACTTCGTCTATTGCCTCCGCATTCATTCGTGCGTTTGTCTCTCTGTCCTTCTCCCCTCTGGGTAAACACGGCTCAGACACGCCCCGTCTTGCTGTCAAGCTAGCCCTGAAGGACCCGTCGCCGTCCATTGGTCCACCAGTTGCCTTCGCAGGGACACTCGCACGTTGCACCGTACCTAGCCTTCGCCAAAGTCTGATGCCGGTGCTAGCGGCACGGGGGCCCAATGGGCCGACTGCACCACTGGCCGTGACGCCGGGGAGGTTAAACGCACCACACTCATGGCTTCTGGTTTGCTGCGGAGCCATTGCCACCGCCGCTGCCATCCTATCGACAATGTGATTCCTTGAGTTGGTAGGGGTCGCCTCCGATGAAGCGTTCCGATCACAGTGCACCGCTTCCACCTTCAGTTTCTCGTTTTCCGTCGCTGCCACTGCAACCGGCCGCCTCTCTAGTCTCTCGGCGGCTGCTGCCCCTACGACGGTGGGGGTCTGATTGGGGGTCGAGCTAAGGTCCTGCTCCAAATTTTCCGTACCGCCGTCAACCGTCTGACGAAACCGCAGTGGTCGGACGTTGTTCGACGTACGGCCTCCTGTCGCCTGTTGCGACGGCATTGATAGCGTTGGCGGTTGCGGCTTGGACTGAAGCTCGGGTTGGGCCGATCTGAAAACCTGGCTGTGTCTCCATTGACAATGTTTGTCTGAGACCGAAGACATCAACGCGACCACTCCCTCTCCCGCCGCCGAGGTTTTCTGTAAGTCTTCATCTTCCAGCGGCGGAGACCACCCAGGAGAGGCCCCTGAGTACCCCGTCGCCACGACGGCTGCGACTGCTCCTGATTTGACGCCGATCGCTGTGCGTAGAAAGTTCCGTGACAGCGGCGAATCGTTGCCGGTCGTTAACCCACCGGGTGATGCAGGCGCCGCCGTTGATTGTCCTGATACCTTAGCTAGTGCCACTGCCCCTGTTACCCCGACCAATTGTTTGGTAATTCGCGCCCCTACCTCTTCCTTCTGCTCCGGCATGCTCGTCTCGTGTGGCTGAAACAGCGGCAACGGCAGCCTCGCACTCGAACTTTCGGGAATTCTGGTTGACTCGATCTGGGGGCGCGAGCTGCTTCCGGGGAACACCAGATCGAAGCCCCATTCGGTAGAACCAAGCCTGGATGCACTAGTACTGGCCTCAGAGGTCGACGTCGGGATGCTGGGGTTGCAAGAGATGCGGAGGTAATGTCGCGAGGCTTCTACCACGCGGTGTTCAGATAACCGCGTAGGATGCCCGCAACAAAGACGCGGGGGGGGAGAGTGCACCATGAGAACGATATATGGCAGGAAAAATTTGAACATTTGTAGCGGCTGTCCTCCGAAAGAAAACACGAGCTATGTTTCTTCCTAATATAGCTCTTCGATCTTAGAAAGCTGCTGCTATATTGACTATATCGCGATGTACTACAAACAGTCCGGGATAATGTAAGAACGACTCCCCCACACCTGGCGAAAGAGGGTTCCCGAAGCGAAGCGGAAATATATTGTCGAGGAAACGGCTCGCCCTTTCACCTCCTTGAATGAGCTTGGCGAGACAGATATGGCGCCGATACAGACTAAAGGTACGAGCACTGCAGTTGATCATGAAGGTGCACCTTAATGATTCTGGCAAAGCAAGGTGTCGCTCAAGAGTCTGCGGACCTTGTAAAGCATTGACCATCCTGTCTCAAGGGGAAATCGGAGGCGAGGAGGCCTTCGCTGTGCTTGTTTCCTGGTAACAGTGTCCATATTTCATGCCCGCGACCCAGAATGTGATGTTATCTGATGTAAGAAAAGGAGTTGGTGTGCCGCGGTTTGTTGGTGGTCCTGCATCCGACTTCAACACTGTAGACACAATGGCAAATACAGACAACCACACCGGCAAGTATACCAAGGGCACCCGGTACGCACCCCGCGCGATAAAACATACGTGTAGCGAACATGCATCTTAGTCACAGTATTCTCGAGTATTGCTGCAATTATATCCCAGTTTAAGCACACAGCATGGCAACAACAGTACCAGTATCCCTGGGTGCACCGTGGCGGCGGAGATCACACGACACTAGCAGTGTAAAGAAGATCAAAACGTGTCACAAGAACGAGTCCAAAACACCGCTTTTCTGGCACATCAATCCCACCCGAGGACCCGTCTTGGGCGATCAACGTTCTTTAATTTCCCCCTCTTCTTGGAAAAAAAAAATAAGAAGGACCCAAGGGAAGTCAAAACATGAAAATTTGGGAAAACAACAACATACATACGAATCGAAATCCAGGAAATAAGGAAAAATACGGTAGGTCAATAGCATATATTATTTTTTCAAAATAATGGACCATTGCAACAGGCCGAGTGGATTCCAAGCGCCAAGTATTTGGAGTAGGATATATGGGTCCCAAGTCACTGCAGGCAGGTGTGACGTTCATAGTAGAACCACGCGTGAATAAGAAAACGCGTACTGCTGTATCTGTGAGAAAAATCGTAACCCAACAACACGGAGCCAGGATTGTGAACAAATTTGGTTCCAGCTTCATTCATTCGAATCATCTTGGAAATATAGAAGAAGACTACACCAGTGCTAAACGCCCAGACGACGTTCGTAAGCAAGGGAGAGCCGGAACAATGAAACGTAGAAAAAAACACCGAATACCTTGCCCATCGACAGGGCATACTTACACCTGGCATCGGCGGAGCGCTGGGTCCTGCACCGGCGCTCATGGCGCCATCTGCCATCTTCATCTTGGCCGGATTGGAAATCCCTTGGCTACTCGTCAAAGATCAGTCTGAGACGAACCAATCTGCTACTCGTCAACTCGTTGATGAAAGCATAGACAAAATCTGCGAAACCCGCTGCTAACCGCGACGTGTAAGCTCGAGCCGGGCAAGAGGAGGGATAGGCGATAAAGTAACGCGCCGAGGTATCGTGATGATTCCGCGCGGCAACAACCCAGCCGTGAGGTACGCTACGACGGTGGCGTTGTTCGCCACTCAATATGCAAATTAATTTATTCGTGGAGCATACATACACCAAGCCGCACAGAACCCTATTATATCTTACTGCTATGAAAACGGTGCTACTCTGTCTGATCTGTCTGTAATTAGGTAGCGCGGTCCGGAGGCTTCAGCCCCGCCTTGCTCCATGGGTAGGGAGACTGGGTGCCACAACTAGCAGAAGACCGGCCCCGAGTCCTGGCCGTGGCGTGCTGGGCTACGGGACGGTAACGTGAGGGCCGTTTTCGTCCGACCTCCATTTCCCAGTGGTCGCATATTTTCGAAAATGAAAGCGTATTTCAGACGTGTACCTGGAATAATACAACATACCAGGTATAGTATATTGATATACAAGGGGTGCTTCACCGCGGCGGGCTGACGACCACCTGCGGCTCCGGGCTTGCCCGTAATGGCCAAGGGCGTACCGTCTGCAAATCGAGGTTGTTATTATAGTGCGACAGTATTGCCAAGGGGTGCATTAGAAATAACAATTTTGAGTGAAGAGAATGAAAGCGCTCACAACAAACGACAGACAAACATTACCATTCGCCATCCGGCCCAACAACGCATTATTCGTCGGTATACAGCAGCAAGCACCACTGCAAAGTACAACGTACGAGACTCTCGGCGGCCGTACTGTATACGTGCCGTACAGATAGATACAAAACAATTATTAATAGTTGAGCAGTAGTTGATGCAGTTATTATAGTAGGCAGTACCAAGCGCCGGTAATAGCGTTCGTGCAGCAAGCTCAGCAGCAGCAAGCAGCGCCAGCATAGAGTACAGGTATATATATATACGTATCATACGAAAACAACGCTGGCACGAGACCTTCGCCGAGACGTCATTTGTTTTTTTTGCGAGACGGTACTCGTACAGCTACCTAAGCAGATGGACCCGTCTTTCAGCTTTATGATACAGATATGCATAACCGAGAAGACTTGACTTGCACAGACAGTAACCATTCTAACACAAGGCTCAGCAGCAAAATCATATCGCAGATAAAGCAGCAGCACTAGCAGCAGAGCAGAACAGCAACGGAGCATATTCCAGGTATAGCAGTAGCACGAGGGCATATAAACCAGTAGCACCAGGGCAGCGGATGAACAGCGGCAGCAAGAGCAGCAGCAGCAGCACATCATGCACGCCCGAGGCTTGCCCTGGCACAACAGTCGGGGTAGAGGAGATCGGTGGCGCACGAAGAAGAGGGAAGGCATCATAATATATAGCAGGCCGTCTTACTCCGTGGGGAGGCTTGCGTGATCAGCAGCAGCAGCAACAGCAGAAAAACACATAGCTGCCCCTAGCAGCAGCAGCAGCAGCAGTAGAGCAGCAGCAGAACAGCGGCAGCAGCAGCAGCAGTAGCACACTACGCACGCCTGAGGCCGCCCACTGCACAGCAGTCGAGGCAGGGGAGCACGGTGGGGCACAACGAGGAAAGGTAAAATGGCGTCATCGACGGGGTTACTATGTAGTTGATGAATCTCGTCTCCACTGAAGTCAAGTTGTGTGATCGAGTCTCACCGGGTACTTGTTCGTGCTCGTAGGGATTAGAACTTGCGTAAAAACTCGACGAACAGCAATTGTGAGAGTATGACGTGCCCTGGCTTCCGGCTGACCAGGTGTGCTGTTAGTCGGTTTCTACAGACACATTATATTTATCATAGGTCGGTTGTGCGTAAGACAACTTCAGTGGTCGATAATTGATTCTTCATAGTCTCGTGGCCAAAGATTTGCTCGACGGCCTACCTTTGGCCCGTGGATGTTATCTTCGGCTCGTCAAACACTTTTTGGTATATCTCAAGCCGACCTACTCCGCAAAGGCGACTGCGTGAGCCGCAACAAACAGCAGAAATATACACCAGCTGCACGTAGCAGAAGCAGCACCAGCAGAGCAGCGGCAGAGCAGCGGCAGCAGCAGCAACAGCAGCACACCACGCACGCCCGAGGCCTGCTGCTGACGCTACTACCGCTGGGCGATTTTTTCTTTCTCGTGTACACGCTCGCACAATGTCCAGAGGGGGCGCGAAAAGCATTGCAAAGGGTTTGCACTTAACGGAGCCCGAATTTCACGGTACTACTGTACTAGGACTGGATCGGGATTCGTCAAAAAGTTACACGGGATGGGACCGAGATCGCGAGCATTCCCCCGAGATCGGTTTAGACGGGAACTAGATCTCCTACATTCCACGGGATCACAGGATTATTCCGTAGCCCGCGGGGTCCCGCGCTATGTCTACAACGGGAAAAACCCCGAGGAAAGCCCTGCGAATTTCAATTATTATTGGCAGTGGTTCACGAGATACGACCTTCGGATGATTGATCCATGTTTTGGCTACCCAGCTCAGGAGTACGAGACGCGTCCGCACTGTACACCAGGCATTCCGTATGCCGATAGATACAAAGCAAATATTAGTAGTCGGGCAGTAGTCTATCAATTTTAGTCGACAGTACGAAGCGGAGGGACTACGTTGGTGCAGCAAGCTCACGGCGGCAAGCACTGGCAGCATAGCGTATCCTTGATGCTACAGCAGACTACCAAGCTTGAGGAGCCTTCGTCAAAGGAAGCCAACCCAGTCCAAGAAGATCGAGTCTGCAAAAACGAGCCCCATGTTACCCGGGGGGTCCCAAGAAGGATTCGTGGGTGCTCTGTACTTGTCTCATTTGTGAGTACTGGGGCCAAGCAGGACTCATGGGTACCAAGCAGGTTTTCCAGATAGGCACGAGCTTGGCCTCAGTGCTTACGGGCACCAAAGGAGTAAATCTTCTCTATTTCTATGCCGAGGCAATCTACATGCTTGAGTACCAACGAGTGCCGACATACTGTAGTAGGCAGACCTATCCAGGGATACTTCGAAGTAAAAAGTCCCGACGTCGATCTTAACACTCGCGAAGACTCAGCATTCAGTTATTATTACGGGGGGCCATACCGAATAGAACCAAATGTAGTCTGTAAAAATAGCGAAATATAAAGGTTCTGGTTTGTACCGTAGGTCCCATTTAATATGGTCCTTCGTAATAGTACCTTGGGGACTCGCGGCGACTCAGCCAGTCCAGCTCGCAGTACCCTAAGGACTCGCGGCCACTCAGCCATTTTATCTGATAGAATCCTAGCGACTCTCGAGGACTCAAGCCATGTCAGCTTGTGATACCCTGGGGACCCGCGGTGACTCAATCACACTATAAATCGAATCGGACTCGCGAGTCAGTGATACGTCCTGATGAATGGTTCTGATGTTCTAACGACCTTTAAAATGATGTTTTTCGAAGGCGATAACAAAATACACAAAACAACGCGCTCCCTTTTAGGCTTATTCTCTGACTCGGTACTCGCCTGGACTCAGTGATTTCAAGTTGCGTTAGTTACCGTGGGGACTCGAAAATCCAAAATGGATCGGACTCGCGAGTCAATGACAAGTCCCGATCACTGGTACTGATGTTTGTACGACCTTTCGCATATTTTTGATAGTCTATAATATGATACACAAAAACTTGATCCCTTTATGTTTTGCCCTTTGGCTCGGCAGTCGCGATGACTCAGTCCTTTGAGTTTGGGTACCTTGGAGACTCACGAGGACCCAGTCATTCCAGATTCTGAAACCCCGGGGACTCGCGAGGATTCCATCATTCGAGCTTCTTTCGACACCCTGAGAACTCGAAGGGACTCCGTCATTTCAACTTATTCTGGTACCACCTTCGGGACTCAGTACCTCAAAAGAATTCGATCTCATGAGTTAGTCTCGATGACTCGGGCTCGAACTCTGATAACATTTATAACGTTCTCCCCTTGATCAGAAGGCCGAGGTTCGTCCCGATTCACTATCAGAAACGTATTTTGGTTACTGTACCACCACTCGTTCCAAAGCAGGTTACAGTACACTTACGAACGTTTTTTTTCGTCGGGATACCTAAAGGCAACGAAAAAGTGAATCACCGATGAAATCCGAAACAAACATGTGTCTTTGGATCGACCATTCAAGGGTTGGTTGGCCCGGAGGTCTGGCCAGCGTAGTACAGGTCATCAAGGATATGGGTTGGTCAAACCCTAACGCTGACCGTAATAATCCTGACCGGAGCCGAAGCCCAAACCGACCAGAAACGGGCGAAAAACGAGTCTGCGTCGCTGTTTGTCCGTATTTTTTGTACGTACGATGCGATATGCGAACACTTCGTATGAACCACTCGATTTATTTGTACATTGCGTTAATCGCTGGTTTTAGGGAGATTAATTATCCAACTTAGACCACTACCGGAGGCTTTCTCGTGGAATCTGCACCTGGCTGCTGAGGAAGTTCTGAGACTTGTCTAGCCAGATTTATCACATATTCGTACATTGGTGCTGGATATCAAAACCAAAAAAAGGATTCGGTGTGATCAGGTCCAAAATACTTCGAGCACGCCAACGTCAGCGATAACTATCGTTACCGAACCAGAAAAAAACAAAAATACCGATAACCATTACGACCTGAAATCAGGGGAGAGATATTTGGCGCACAAAGCCCGCGAAACCCTAATACCCATTTCACCCTTTTCCTGTTGTCGCGTGGCCCTGGATGATTCCCGTCTCAAACCTTAACGTCTCCACCATGAGTTGCAGAAGCCCTGCCGCTCTGCGTCATACACGGGGGTGGATACCATGCTATCAAACCATCTACAATGTTCCATGCGTGTGCATGCCTGGAGTTTGTATCGCACATAGTACACCGAGGGCGCCCCGAAAAAACAAAGGTGAACCGACTCAGATTTTTTTTTCGCTAGACAGCGGATCGGGTTCCTATAGAACCAAGGAGGAGTAAAATTTAACAAGGATAACCGTTTTTTCCCTCATTTCATCATATCTTAACAACTGCTCTCCGTTCCGACCTCTGCGGGTGAGGTGTGAGGTGTGTAGTTTTATCTTTTTCGTGGACACCCCTGCATATACGCACACGTACTGCTAATAAGTTGGTTAAGGTCGGGTGTGTGTGTTTCCGACCAGAGTTTGAGTCATTGTCGAGCTAGCCCGCAATGAGGTTCACCAATCGGTGCGCTGTCTTTAGCTCGCGTCTGACTTGTTGCAGCCCGTCCCTCCCGACTCAGCCGGGAACAGCGTCAATTGTGCTCGCGGCATGTCTCCGAAGGCGCGCTGTTCTTGAGTTCGTCCCAAAACAGTCACGAACATATTCTACACGTAAGTCTGGTCAAACATGAATAGGCGATGAGATAAATTAATACTACAGGAGTAGCGCCCTTTCCTTGTGCTTCACAGTCGGTCATAAGTTCACAAAAATCCAGGGAGTATCTTGTGTGCGCGTTTCGTTTCCGGTGCTAGTAGTTACCGAGCCTATCGTGGGAAAGGCACCACTAGGTACATAGATAGATAGATCATGATCCTACTGCCCTAGCCACGCCGTATTTGACAATCAGCGCAAAAAAATATCAATTTATAGTGGTTGCTTCAATCACACCATCCCCATATCAAAGGGGGTCTAGAATACAATGACTTTATATGTAGACGTAACCGCAATCGGACCTATATACTTGACGGCGCTATAATACGTAGACGAAAAAAACGAAGCCCCTCACGAATTACTTTACCATAATAGCTGCTGCAAGAGACAAGTCCTCTCATCCAAATTCGTCAATAATAGCGTCCAACGACAATATGCTACGGTGGTAGTCCCAGGATCCGAGGGGTTTCCAATAGTGAAGACGGCATATACGCAAAGGGGGCAATTCGAAATAAACTCGGAGACTGTAGGGATGTGAGCAGACGGTCACAATCCTTCTTTGCCCCTTCAGCTTATTATAGCTCGTCCAGTTGCCGGCGGTGTTCCCTTATACCTGAAGTGTATCGACTGAGACAACTTACTAGGAGATGGCTCAGGCGTACGTTCCGCAGGCTGTGTGGAACAACGGGAATGCAGGCGGCAGTCTTCGCAACGAACTGAGAGAGCTTGAGCGTAAGAATGAGTGCCAGACGGCCTGTGGTCGGGTTCGTTCTGAGAACGAAATAATACAAGATGTTTCAGGGTGGAAATCTATCTGAGCAAACTTTCGAGGAGAATATGCTTTATCGGCTGAAGAGCCCGACGACACTGCGTCATCATGCATGACACGCGCACCGCTCGACTCTGTGGCATGGTCTCCAATCCAGTAGCATAGCCTGTGCCTCCAAACACCGTGGAGCGCCTGAACAAAACCGTTTGGGAAGACTCCATATTATATGTTGCTTCTGCAGGTTGATATTGCTCTCGATTGGCGATGTTACTCCTGCTGGTCGAGGTTCCTCCGGAGGTGCCAAGGGGCTCTTGGGGACCGTTTATTTTCTTTGATTCCTTACTGGGTAGATTCGTACCTGGTATCTCTCATACCTGGTACCTGGTATCTCTCAATACACCACAGCCAATAAGTAGCGGCGCTACAGCCAAATACTCCACTCATGAACGGGATATGGAAGAGCGGGCAATCGGCAACGGCTACCTCGGGCATGCGGCGGCCTTGCTCCCCGTCCGCGTGTCGCTCGGCACTGTGGCTCCCGGGTTTTCACAGGATATATGATAGCACAGCGCCAACGGAGGGTGGCCACCGCAGAGGCATCAGCTAGCCCTGAATCCGTAGTATGTGCTGTGAGAGATGAAGCGCGAGTGAACGAGGGCTGAGTCGACCCCCCTCGAGGAAGGGCTGCGTGGTAGGAGTCCTTCAGCAGAGTCCTGGCTCTCAGAGATCCGATTTGCACGAGTGTATTAGGCTCACGCACACCTCACACGCGTCCAACGGGGTTCTGTTTGTTGGATTTATCCTGCAGCCCGTGTATCGCATCATATTTCTGCGCCGCGTTTCGGCACCAAGCCCTCTCTGGTTGATCACAGGGGGGCGAGGTTGCTTTTGGTCCCATGCCAAATTCTGGAGTAAAACGCATATAGACGCGGAGGGTAACCACAGCGTAAACAACAGTAGTGAACTTCAGCTTCGAGCAAAGATTCGACAGCACATGCAGCGGGGAGGTCGTGACTGAGTCCGTCGTTTAGAGCAACCTTCGGTAGGTCATGATCGGTTCGCACCACGGTTCCCAGGCGGGACCGCAGGCTGACACCGCGTGGGTCTTACGACTGCGCGCCGTGGGAGGTTTTGTGTGGGTGAACGAGAGCTGACTCCATTCTCCCGCAAGGGATGGTGACTTACGCCTCGTTCAACAGAGTCCGTCCTTTGCTGAGCTCCGGTATGCGTGAGTGTAGTAGCTCCACACTCTCCTTTCATGTGTTGAAGGCAGGCGTGTTGAGTGTATGGGGTATCCTGCAGTCTACCGCAGCACATAGTCTCTTTTCAGTGCGCAGCGCCCACCCCTCGTCACATTTGAGCTTTGCACGCTCGGGAGAGGGAGAGGGGGCTAGTCGCGATGCCCCGCTAGATAAAACAATGCCCCCAATACGGATCACACTATATCCTATATACCGGTTATAAAGCATAGGAAAAATACAGCACCCGAGCAATGAACCACACGCTCGTCAACAGTACAGGCATCGCAAAAAGTACAGCAGAAATGTCTTCAACAACATACTTTGTGTGCTAGCCAGCAACAAAGCGAGGCAATACCCGTACACGGGGCATGAGACTACTCCCCTTCCTACGCCAGCGAGGGACAGAAGCGAAAGGACAGGGAGGGGAGATGAATCGGTGAACGACCGCACCGCCGGTTTGCTCCCCAGAGGGCCCGCAGAGAAAATCAGGGGGACAAGAAGAGATTTATAAGATACGCTGCTGACGGCCCCACATACCGCATGCACGTCGCTAGATCCTTCCACAAGCCGCATAGTTCGTATCCATGCTTGATGCCCACTCATGAACGAAGCGCTTGCAGTCATACATAAGCTCGCAGCATGGGAGATACCTCACCTCAGTAGGAAGGGATCACACTGCTGCAAGCACGGGTCGCTGTCGCTGTCGCTCGCTCGTTTTATTGATTTGATTTCTGGCGGTGATGTAGGTAGGCAGGCAGTCATGCTCGGGGAATGTCCGTGTATACATCGACCATACAGCAGTAGTATTATTAAGGCTCGCGTATTTTCCCAACTTCGTGGTGATGTCCAGTTTGTCGAGTGTTCGGTCTATTAGTAGGCTTCACTTCTCGCAGACATGTACCGTCATGCTGCACGCAATTTCAACACTGGTTACGTGGTGGTGGAGGTTCAATACTGTGCAGGCCGGCTGTACGAGCACTCAACAATGTACTAACTTGTGCAGAACTTGTAAACCGCGTGTGTGATCTAGGTGTTCACGTTTTTTTGCAAGGAACCGGCAGGCTGCACAATCGAACAACAAAGTCCGTTGGTGTACGATCCTTTGACCTATACCGGCATGCTGCACGGAATCGAGAGTACGTAGAGCTGCAATGCGTCAACTATACCGGCGTGCTGTACGGACGTTCAACTACGCACCAATGTGTTGACTAGGTGTTCGCATTTCTTTGCAAAGAACCGACAGGCTGCGGAGTTGCTTATCAATGACCGAGGTTGTATATTCCTCTGATCTAAACCGGCATGCTGTACGGAACTGAGAGTACGTGCGCTGTACTGCTTCAACTGTACCAGCTTGTTGTACGAACGTTCAACTACGCACCAATGTGCTTTATAGTTTCACAAATGACCGGTGTTCTACGCTCTCCGACCTACACCGAAATTGAGAGTACCTAGGGCTGCACTGCTTCAACTGTATCGGCATGGTGTACGAACGCTCATTCACGCATCGATGTGCTGTACATTTTTTTTTCGTTTGGTGTCCACGCACCCATTTCCATCGACACCCAGTACTGCCCGTTAGCAGTGCTGTCTTGCCTACTGTGCCCCCCCCACCCGGGACGTATGTCGTCGTGTTGTTTCCTTCTTCGTTGTCTGTGGCACTATTTCTCGGGGTTTTATCCCATCTTCCACTATTTTACTGTTGTATTGAATGTAGTTCGTACGAATATAGTGCGGTCCCGCGACCTCAACGCTTGTACTTACTCGTACCGACTGTAGTAATACAGGCAGGCAGGTAGCGTCAGGGTACTACAGTAGGGGTGTTGAAAAACATGCACGGAGGCGCGACGCTCCTAGTGCCTAGCACAATATGCACCGTCCCTGCTGATATACACAGTTGTATTGGCCTTGTATACCTTTGTTGGTCAGCTTTAACCCCTGATCCCGTGTACTTATCGCACGCTTGCGAATTTTCATCGACCGTATGATTGCTTGTGATCAGGCTGGAGATGATTGCCAGTGATCACACCCATGTTTACCCGTCGGCAAATAAACGCCATGTTCCCGGGTGACCATGGCGCGCCGGTTCTTTGCAATCGAGTCCAGAGTTACTTGTGATCAACCTGGAGGTGCTTTCTAGTAGCCTCGACCATGTTTTGCCGGGTTCTAACTGACCCCCCGATTGCCTGCGATCAAGCTGGAGGCGTTCAAGTAGTAAGCGCCCCTATAATCCGCCGTGGTCAGCTGAATTCCCTGATCGCCTGTGATTATCGCACGCCCGCGATTTGTCATCGACTCCGCTTGCTTGTGATCGAGCTGGAGGCGGCCGCTAGTGATCACACCTATGTTCACCCGTACTCAAATAAACGCCATGATCCCGTGTGACTATAGCACGCCGGTTCATTGCAATCGAGCCCAGAGTTGCTTGTGAACAACCTGGAGATGTTTGCTAGTAGCCACGGGGTCAGCTTGGAAACGTGGCAGCCACAGCTGCGATGCAGCGTTGCCTTACTTCCAAAGGTACTGCCCATGGCGCGATAATTATATTGTTCCCCTGTAGTGCGCCATGTTAGTTTTGATACTTCTTTAAACACAGTACCTGCATGACATGCAAATCTCTACAGATGTACCAACACGTACGTAGTTTTCGGTATTATTATAGGGAGCTTATGCGGGCTGATTAATTCCGGTTTGGGGTTGGCCTTCAGGGTGAAAAAAAAGTAGTTGTTAGTAGAGGAAAAATCGTGGTAAGTATTCTATTAACATAATTGTACGAAGATATGTTAGAACGGGTACAGCATATTCGTGCTCTCCCTTGCGTAGGTAGTGTACAAAGGGCGGTGGTGGGTATGGCTAGATTAGCGAGTCCAAGAGCATGTAGCTGGGACAGCCGAGCTGCAGTTCTACGCCGATGTTAGCTGCAGCACCCGAGAGGCTTCATGACGCGGATCGCCTAACTCTCACCTGACTCGACCATCGAGCAACTTGTGGGCCGAACGCCAGCAGTTAGTGGGTACGCGTCGTTGTGGGTAGTTATGAGGCAGGGCACGACTGCCTACGTCGACGTTCCTTGTCATGATCACGCCGCACGCCACCAACCCATGCTGTCAGTAACCACGGACGCCGAGACCACGCACGCCCCCTGTGCCCTTGCTTCTTGGAGCCGTCGTTGACAGGGTTCCTCACACTCGTCGCGGCGCCGGCCCCCTATAGACGTCGGGGGAGGAGGGCTTGACTGTCAGGCAGCTGGGCACCCTCGCGTCTCACGACATATATGCCTCGGTAGTGGTGGGCATGCCGGCGGTGGCGCTTCGGCAATCAACGCGTACGTGCATGCCGTCCGTGCGCTTGCGTCCGCTCCCCGACCACGTGGATCGAGCGACACGGGCACCTCGGGCGGCCCCAGGTCCCCCTTCCTGCTCGTTGTCGGCGACTTCGCCGTCGACGGGGGGTATTCAGACAGTATCCAAGGGGAGGAGGCGGTGTAGATACACTCATCTCGTCAGTGGTGGTGCCAACGGGTCGTGGGATGACCTCGGCGGTACCTGGAGTAGCTCGGGGGCCCCCCCCACGGAGAGGGAAGGGTTGCCACAAAGTAAGACCCGTCGGAACCAGCGGTGGTGGAGAAGGCTATCGACACATTGCGAGACGTGCCGGGCTTGGTGAGACGGCAGGACACTGCCAATACGGACACCTTGGGGTCGGCAAGGCGCTTTCACTACTGCGTGGCCGCTTCCATTGGCCAGGGAGGTGTAGAGACGCGAGAGGCTATGTCTTGTCGTGCGGGTGCCGGTATGGGAAGCGAACGCGTAGCCAGCGTGTAGCTATGCTGCCAAGCAGATACCTCGAGACGTGGGAAGTTCTGGAGGTGGACTTGCGGAGGATCCCCTACACATCCGAGCCAGCCCGAGTACACGTCTCGGTATATTAGTGCCTCTGACAGATGACACGGAGGCCTCGGGAGTCACTCGAGAGGATACACGAGGGTAGGGAGAAGGCGCGACAACGTCGTAACGCATCGATTAAGCGGCCGTCGGCAGGCACTCTGGTCGTGACGGGTGATTTCGTCCTGGCGAGAGAGAGCGACAGCTCGCTCCACCGGCAGGGTATGGGGCCTAACCTGGTCTATGAAAAGTGAACTGGGCCGTGGAAGGTGATGGATTTGGTGATCGAGGGTCTGTGGGTCGTCATCGAGTTGGAAGACAGGACGACGCGCTCTAGGACGGTGTCCGCTGCATCGCTGAGGCCATTCTACACAAGGCCGTCCGATCTTCGGCACCCCGTGGAGGATGAGTTCGCGCAGATGGCGTGGGGACAAACCCGAGCTGGGAGGGCACTCGACTACAGCAGCACCAACGTACACGCTCCGGGACAGGAGGCGGGTAGTCAGCGCGACCGGGTCGCGAGATGGGAGTACCACGGCCGGTACCTCGACGAGGTCGCGTCGGATTGGGTCTCGGAGGCGGAGTCACTGGAAAGCTTCGCTCCGCTGCAGTTGGACACGTTGCACGCGTTGTGAAACTTGTATGATCCGAGCAGCGAGCGGAGCCGCACCGCAGCCCGAGACGAGGGGGGCGAGGAGACACCCCGCGCTGAGTAGAAAGGAGGCGCTGAGAAGGCACCAATGTCATCAAGCCTGTCAAGGGCGACAAAGGGCGCACGGGGCGGCCCGGTCGGGTGTATGACGTTCACGTCGGGGGGGGGTTGATGGGCAAAGAGTGCCTACGGCTATTGCTCCGGGGTGGCGATTCTGGAAGCTCTCGTTCCAAGCTGGGGAAGATGAGCGGAATGCCGCTGGGGGCGTTATTCTAGGCCAGCGGCACTTGGCAAACCTAACCCATCTAGCTCGGCAACGGCACTACGAACTTGCAGAAGTTCATGGTTTTGGTAGGCACCAGATGATTACTATGTGAAAACCATGCAAAAAAGACCCTGTCATCTCGCATCACCGTCGCGATCTGTGTATCTATGGCGGGAGTAGGGGGCAATAGAAGACTACTGTCCGAAGGAACGGGCTTCCTTGCGATCTTCGACATTCTGTTTTTGCCTAGTTTTCATTTTGGAGGCGCTACAGTTGTGATCCTTCTTATCGATTGGCACAAAAGTGCTAGGTGGTACCTGTATTGCACGTCGGGGCAACTGTAGTGAGTTCAGGGATCAGGCAAGCATTCGGAAACGTAGTTGGAGGGGGAGGAGAACAGTGTACACCGCGTTAAGTGAGAAAGGCGACGATATAGTGTGCGTGCTGGGGGAGGTCTTTCCTGTTGAAAACAAAATGGGCCGGGTTTTCTTCCCTCGGTAGGTTGGCAAATAATACTTCGGGTCCACCGCCTCGGATATGGCATGGCTAACCTTGTCCGGCTAATCCTGCTGGGGAGGACCCTTCGGTGGTAATCCAAGGATCTGAGGGGTTTTCAAAAGTGGACACGGCATGTACGCAGTGGGGATAATGCGAATTGAAACCGTAGACTGTAGGGATGTGAGCAAACGGGCGCAACCCTCCTCCGCTCCTTAGCTCCTCAAATCTCGTCCAGTTGCCAGCAGTGTTCCCCCGTACCAGAAGAGTATCGACTGAGACAATTTGCTAGGAGATTGTTGAGGCGTACGTTCCGCAGACTGTGTGGAACAACGGGAATGCAGGCGGCAGTCTTTGCAACCAACCGGAAGAGCATGAGCGTGTGAATGAGTGCCAGAAGGCCTATGGCCCGGTTCGTTATGAGAACGAAATAATACATGATGTTTCAGGGCAGAAATATATATGAGCAGCCTTTCGAGGAACATAAGCGGTACCAGGTATCGGCTGGAAAGCCCGACCATATTACGCCGTCATGCATGACACGCGCACCGCTCGACTCTGTGACAAATACCCCGTTCTCATAATGGCCGGTTTTTGAGTGCTGTGTATGCTTCAACGCGCAAGCTTCTGCGGTGCAGCTGCCAGGAAATGCTTGAAGGTTGTACACCTAGGAGAGTTTCCGCGCCGTCCTGCTTCCTCTGTAACGGCATTTCCTCTCCATCCCACACCAGATACCTTGTAACACATTCATACGGCGACACAACCACCCATCTATTGTGTAATTATTTAAATACTTGCCATCCCGCAATGTGCAGCATGATATTCCACTTTGATTACTCAAAACAGTCCTGAAGGGAGACTGTTACGTTTCGTTGGCACACAAAAAAGTACCAATAAGAAACTCAAGATAGGGTTGACCCAGGATGTATTTCGGCTGCGAAAATGAGAGCGTTCAAAATGAGTGCCCTTAAGACGAGTTCTACGATAGAGGTAGCATACTACCGCTAAAACATTTCTGGGTGACGGGGTTCCCTGACCCGAAATCGTCGTAATGCTAACCTTGTTTCGAAAAACGACGTTTTGGCATACTTGGGTATTGAGATTGTTCATCGGGATGCATTATTATTTTGGCTGGATCCAGCTTTGGGGTGAGGTACGGAGCTCCTTAACTGAGGAGCCTCAGATAAATTAGAGTTCAAGTCCATCCTAGAACAACTCTTAACACTCATTTCAGTGTATATTGACGCATCTCGAATGTCGTATTATCATTTTTCCGTCAAATATCAGGATACCATTAGTACTGCTCGTTTGATAATGAGCACCCTGTACTGCTGTGTTGTACCAATACGATCAATACCACGTACCACCTGCGTGTATGTATGCTACGAAGTATAGCTCACAGCTGTTTTTGGCACTGCGTATATAAACAACAAAGCATACCTGGTAAATATTAACCGGTCAGTACAACACCACCAGGAGTAGTAGTTTGCCGCTATCAGCACACAGCAGCGAAGACGGAGACCTGGCCCGAGCTACAGTATTAATAGTAGGAGCAGATTTCTTTTCCATCTTTTTATTATGATTTCTTATTCGAAAAGGGGGGCGAGTTATCCGCACTAATTCCAGTGAAACGATCGCCCAATTCCATTTTTCCTGTTGATTTCACCTTCTCTTAATTTTTCATACTACAGACAGAGTGCTTGTTTGCTTATTAGGTACCCTGTGCTGTTGCTGCAAAGAAGATACACACACCTGGTACTTCGCACCTTGATCAGGTACGAGTACCTTGATGGTGTTGTACACATGACCTGATGCTAAACACCTACCGACGAAAAGCGCTCATGAAATGCCAAACCTTCCGACCACAGAGACATTGGAACCACGTCTGTCTGCCGCCGATATTTCCCGAGTTATACTTTTCTGCTCTAGCTTCGAACGTTCCCACCGAGCCGAAATTTAACAGAGCAAATATGAGCTCCGTGGTGAACTCCCATGAGAGTGTGCCAGAGCGCCAGCACTTTTCGCGTCCTCCTTCGGGGCAGACCTCGTCGCCGAAGTTCGAAAAAATGTTCCCAGGCGCTTGAATTGTCGATTTCTTGGAGTCTAGCCAAAAAACAAAGATTGCCGCCGTGTGGAACGAGAACGAGAACCGCATAGGCTACACGACCTGCGCGAGTACGTACTCACAATATTCTAAATTTTCAGCTATTTAGTGTGCTCTCGCCTGCACCAGTAGGAGCATGTCAAAGAAGTCCGCATTCTCTCCCGATGCCCATACACGTAGTAGGCTGTGGCCTTCATGTCCTAAACTGGTCTGCTGTGTGCGCGGAAAGAGCAGCAAGAGACCAACAGTATATCTTTATCAGGCATTCCGTATGTACGAGTGAGTCTCCTGCGTTCCTCCAGCTGGTTCCAAAGCAAAAAAAAATGAAGAAAACTGGCAGCTTACAGTACGGGAAACCAAAAAATGAAAGCGCCTGGAACCAGATTGTTCTGACCTAAGCGACTAGGGCCCGCCCCGGAGGAGGACACAGAAGGTGCTGTCGCTTCGGCACACTCACAGGAGTGCATCAAGGAGGTCACATTAACCCTGTCAAATGAAATGTCGGCTCGATGGGACCGCTCGAGGGTAGGGCAGAAAAACAAAATATTCTCGGGAAAAAAACGGCGGCACCCTTGTTTCCGAGATAGATGGGTTTACAATCGAGAGTTGGTTGTTTTGTGTCTTGTGGGCAGTGCAACACACAAGTGTTTACTCGCATACTCGAGAGTGTACAAGGTACTCGTACTGTTCAGTGTTGCCATGTCCCCTACCCCCCTACGAGGAGGCGTTCGACCTCTTTCTTTATCGTTTCATGATATCATGTTGTGTCGTTTTGTTGCTGTTCTCACATTAACTCATCGCCACAATACAATAATGCAGTCCGTGGTCGCAGGACAGGCTCGAATAACTAGGGCTGTGAGTCGGCACGACTTAAGTCGCCGACTAGTTGTTAGTCGGACTAATAGTCACTCTTGAAACATAGGCGCCGACTTTCCGACTTATTGGGTTTTCTTAACTGTAGGAAGGCTTTTTTCATGCGGGGTACAGCTTTTAACGAGAATCGCTGCGGGCTGCGGATACCCTCCCATGCCCTTGTGACACTACAGCGCAC
>JBBMHQ010094072.1:0-10454 GCA_037834295.1 Postelsia palmaeformis | reverse complement strand
GCAAGGCAAGGCAAGGCAAGGCAAGGCAAGGCGAGGCAAGGCAAGGCAAGGCAAGGCAAGGCAAGGCAAGGCAAGGCGAGGCAAGGCAAGGCAAGGCGAGGCACAGGCACAGGCGAAGATTTACCCCAAGGATTACACAAAAACAAGCTAGCGGCCGTTCTATTTTTCAATACTGTTTGGCCATTTAAGGGGAGATGGGGCCAAATCCTTCGACCCCCCAACCCCACCGTCTCAAGAATCGGGTGGGTATATGCATCCTACTCTGGTGCTGCAACGGTGCCGAAAAAGGAAGCGACGACAATGACGATGACGCTCCAGGACGATATGTTATTGTTACTCTTCACAGTGGTCTTCGTCAGCAACAGTACAGCAGACCAACTGTTGTCAAAACAGGAAAGCTGATCCGGGCTCGACGTCTTTTTTTAGGATAGGTGCATTCTACACTACAGCGTTAACTTCAGCAGAACGGCCCCGGAGTTGTTTTTTTTCCTGTCAATCTCAGCCTGCCTTCTGGGAAAGTTCATATTCTTCTTCATGATTTTGTTGGGGTGTGTTGCTGTTTCTTCTCACGGGCCAATCGGAAGCCGCTCTTCGACAGTGCGGCTTGGCTTCGTTCTTAACCACTGAGTCGGTGTGCCCATGCTGCATCCATCGTGAGTATTGCCGATCACAAGGATGGCAGGTCACAAATACTGCTGGCCATAACGATTGTAGATCAAAAACAATATACATACTTCGTATAGTTCACAAGGATTAGGAAGCACAATATTTGCGGGTCACAAGGACCTAAGATCACAAAGATTGCAGATCACAAGGATGGCAGAACACAAAATTTACAGATCATTAAGGATTTCATATCACAAGGATTACACATCACAACACAAATCATATCACAAGTATTGCGGAGCAGATCCCAAGGGTTGCAGAGCACAAACATCGCAGATCACAAGGATTACAGGTTGCAAATACTGCAGGCTGAAAATATAGCAGGTCACAGAGATTGCAGGCCACGAAGGTTGCAGATCGCAAAGATTACAGATCGCGAAGGTTACGGTGCAAAGCACAAAAGTTGCAGGTGACAAAGGTTGCAGATCGCAAGAGTCGCAGGCCACAAGGATTGCAGATCGCAAGGATTTCAGGGCACAAGGATTGCAATAAGCGCCATGAGTATCGTGTGCTGACATGACAACCGCGCAAGGTCTACGTTAGCCAGCCGCCCCACCCGCATCTCCTGAGGCCCCACAAGGTGCCGTCATCAGCTTCGTGCGGGAATCGTACCGCATTTGCAAGTCCGGCTAACCCGATCGTCTCACAGCTGTCGACTCGGCTCCACGCGAAGCTCACCATGTATGAGCCACGAAGACAAAACTCACCTTCTCCCCGGCCTCCTGGAGTAGCTCGCGTAGTCGCCGGGCCATGGCCTTCCGCTCCACCTTCAGACTTCGCACCTCTTTCTCCCACCCTTCCCCTTCGTAGCCTAGTCTTGTTCGCTCCGTCTCCAACACAGCCGCCCTTTTCTCCCAGGCGCTCTCTTGGCGCGGCCGGCCATCGCTCTGGCGCTCCCTCGTGACACTACCTCCGTCGCCTTCTTCAACGACAATTTCTTCCGCCTTGTTTGTGGGGACTGTTGTGACAGTAGTCTCTTTTGCAATGATTCCTCCCGCCTCTTTTGTCGGGGTCTCGCCCGCTTCTTCGGCGAGAACTCCGTCTGCTTCTTGTGAGAAAACCCTGATGTCAGTCTCTTTTGTGATAACCCCTTCGGCCTTCTGTTCTAGAATTGTTTCAGCCAGTTTCGCGGCTTCGGCCTCTTGCGCGAGAATTCCCTTCAACACCTTTGCGAGACCTCCGTCTGCCTGCTTTGCGACGACGTCTCCAGCTTTTCTTGTGATAGCTCTAACCGCCTTCTTTGCTAGATCTATTTCCGCCTGCTTTGCGAGAACCTCCCCCGCCTGCTTTGCGAGAACCTTCCCCGCCTGCGCGAATGTAACTCCTTCGGCCTCTTTTGCGATAACGTCTTCCCCGTCCTTCGCGATAACTTCACCTGCCTGTTTTGCCACAACGCCTCCAGCCCCATCTGCGATGAATCCTTGCGTCTCTTTTGTTAGTCCTCCCGCCTGCTTTGCGTGGACGGCTCCAGCCTCTTTTTTCACGAGGTGTCTTTGTGCCTCGTCCACGAGAACTTCTCCGACCTGTATCGCGAGAACTCCCTCCGCTCCCTTTGCGAGAAGTCCTTCGGCCTGTTCCGCGTCGTTTTCCGAAATCGCGATTACTGCCGTTGCCAGAGCTTCTCTGGCGGGATTGCTGCAGTTTCTCTCGCACGGAAATAAATCGTGCGGCGCTTCTCTTGGCACGGATGCCTCCTTTGGCAGGTTTTTGGGGCCTTCGTCTCTGGAGTTGCTGGATAAGCTCTCGAACGGATTTTTTTCGAGTGTTGCCCGTCTCCGTGCCTTTTGTTCGCGTGAGACCGTTCGAAGCGCCTCCAGTTCCCGCTGCTGCGACACGAGGGTAGCGGTCATCTCCTCCATGCACAACGTCGCTGCCGCCGCCTCTCCCGTCGAAATCTGCAGCGGCACAGCACGTGCGACGCTGTGAGAACCCCCTGTTTTGGCGAAGGCTGGCTGCGTATTGTAGTGTCAATGTTGAACATAGACCCTTAAAAAGGTTATTATATATCGGGTAGGATTCAAAAATGGCGCTCCTCGCTGAGAGCAAATGTTTATGAACAGCTTTAATTTCTCAAATAAGAAAACATCTGTAAGCCTGATTCTTTTTCATCTCCCACGTTCTCAACACCATATCG
Organism: Postelsia palmaeformis; assembly: GCA_037834295.1. Classification (NCBI taxonomy): domain Eukaryota; class Phaeophyceae; order Laminariales; family Laminariaceae; genus Postelsia; species Postelsia palmaeformis. The sequence goes on along the minus strand of JBBMHQ010094072.1, from coordinate 7,654 downwards.
TGTACGTACTGTAGGAGCGAAATAGCGAGCGACGTCCAAAACTCCTTGCAGAGAGAGAAAAAGGGGCACGTATCGTACCCCGAAACTTGCTGATTTTTTAGTGGCCAATAACTTTACCGGAGATTTTTATGGTTGGTGATGAGCTCATATTCCACACATTGGATGATTCCCACTTGATACTTGATGGCCCGTTTTTTTAGGGAAGATAGAGTCCTGATCTCTGAATATGGTCCAGCTCATGTTTGCGGATGGGAGCCGTAGAATCTGCATGACCTATTCAATAGCGCATGTTTTCTGTAGGTATGTGCAGCTGCTCAAGAGCTCCTGCCGATTTTCCCATCTCGCATGTTGGCATCGAAGAACAGCCTCTCGTAACGACAGGTTAGGATGCAGACGATCCAGACCGTGATATGTACGACTTGGGACAGATTTCTTGAACCAGAAGCCTACCATCTATACACACACCGCACCTGCGCCAGGCGTCGCTCGAGCAAGAGCGCGTGACGATCCCGTTCTTTCCACCTCGCCGAAACCGCCGCAGCCTTGGCGCCCTGTTCCACATTCTGCGTCCTTGCCAAGCACGCCTCCTCTTCTTTAGACGCCAGCGCCTCGAGGGTCTCCCTAAGCTGCGCCTTGGCGAAGGCTAAGTCTGCCGATGCCCTCTTCTCTCGGTCGCGTACCCTTCGCCGCATGCCGTGCACCTATACTCACCGAAGTTGTTGGGGACCAGGTGGGGGGCGGGAGATGTGTGCGGCGTGTGTGCTCATGTCATGCGTGGCTGTAGTTGTGTGACCACAGACAATCGCATCCCTACAATGCTAGGCCGGAGGAGGCACGCTGGGTTTCATCGACCAGGCCGGCAGTGTTTGCTTGCACCAAGCGCGAAGCGCCGTAAGGTGCTTGGCGAGCCGCATGAAGTATGAGCTGCATCCTGCTGAGAACCGCTTGAGAGGCGGACTTTCTTACATACGGATAATAACGTCGACTGGATCGATTTTATTTCTGGTGTGTGACGACTTGGTTGGGGAAGGGGGGGTACTCGATTTCATGCATGGCCGTAGTTGCACGGCTAAAGAGTTGCCCCTCGTATCCTTACAATGCCGGGACGGAGCGCGTTGGGTTTTCATGGACTAGGCAGACATTGCTTACACCAAGCCCGAAGCACCGTGAGGTGTTCAGCGAGTTGCATGAAGGGTGAGCTGCATCCTACTAAGAGCTGCTCGAGAGACGGACTTGCATATGGACGACAGCTTCAATGAGTTAATTTAACTTCCGGCGTGGCCACTTCCAGAAACAGCAGCGGAGGTACTATATAACTGCCTCGTGGGTGCCTTGCCCTAAGCACTACGTGGTACGATCATCCCCCTTGTGGGGAGTAAAGGTTCTCTACCCCACACAGATGCTTTATAAATCGATCGCCAGCTGGAAGCGACCGCCAAAACAGCAAAAGGTACCCTGGTTGTCCAGCTCACGAAGTGAGCGGCATGTTTTATAGTGTATTCGCCAACCGACGTCAACTCAACTTATATATAGGAGGATACTGGGAACATATGAGGCTAGGGTGCACGAGCTGTATGAGATTATCATAGGTTGTAGGCAACCCTCTGTAAAGTGTGACCCGACACTTTGCCTTCGAGCATTTTTGACCAAAGAGCCTCGTTTTACACGAGGACATAAAGCCGACACGCTGAGGGCCGTAGTAGGCCCAAGATAACGTTGGTGACGATGATGTACCACACACGCACGCGCTCGTTTTTCGGATAATTGGAGAATATGCTGTCCGTTGATGGAAAAAGTGTCGTACATACGTCATTTTCGAGGGAGGCGTGGCGAAAAGAACGGTTAGGCCTTCACCAATCACAGAGAAGGGCAAATGACACGCCAATCGCTGAGATCGAGGCGGGCAGTGCTACCACCCTGAAACTCAACTGCAACGTAAATTTTAGCATCGACACCAACATAAATATCAACAACAACGACAACAAGAGCACCAACAACAACGACAGGCGATAGCTTCTATACCCCGAGACCCATGCGGTTTCGGGCGATCGTCGTGCTACAGTATGTACTGTACCGCCTTGCCGTGAACTCCACCATGCATGTATCTTAGCCGTAGCAGCTACCACGTGACGTCGTCCAGTCTTGACAACATCGCGTAAGATATCATAGCTATCGATAAGAACATACTCAGCAGGATATTTGTAACTGTCGTGGTGAAATAATCTGTCAGCCTTTTCACGGAGAACGAATGGAGGAGAAACGCTCAACGCTTGCATTGCTGAAACCAAAAAGGAGAGTGCTACTGGATGTTTCTCAGCCGTGAGAAGAAAAGGAAAGACCGAAAGACATGCAGATTGTGAGATGGATGTTTACAACTGCCGAAACCTTGTGTGCGTTGGAGATCCGTGACACGGTGGACAGCAGACGCCTCAGGCAAGCCGAAAGGGGCCCTGATTTGTTGTGGCGCCGTCAAAAATAGGAGAAAAAAAACAATACTATTACGGGGGACTATAGTTAATAGGACCAAATATTATTAGTAAAAAAGTGTAAATATATAGGTTTTTGTATGAATCGTAGGTCCTATTAACTATATTCCTCCGTAATAGAAGCTTGCGCCGCCCATAGCGAACCCTAGCATTCTCAAAGCTGGCCATTTCTACCGTCAACTTCGCCGCGTTGGGTTTTCAAGCTGCGTGGTTCGCGATGTCTGGGAGTTCTACTAAAGCTTCAATGCATTCGTCAAAGTGGGGCTGCCTGTGTACGAAGAGGAAGGAGCGAGGGAATTCCTTTTCATGCGTACGTAGTACCTTCTCTCGGAGTCCAGCTTCGACGGCGGCGCGGAACTTCCGCTCTCGGGAGAGGAGGTCAACATACCACTGCTCTTTCTCGCCCGCCCTGGAAAAAAAGCCGTCACGCAGCACAGAGCACAAGAAACACCCAGACGAGAGCTTCTCGTCAGTTTGGCGTCATGAAAAGCAGCAACAAAAAACGGGACGAGAGGAGGAATGCAGCCAAGTGTCTCCTCAACTGTGCATCGGAAACGCAGCCGAAATCGTAACCGAAATCGCAACCAAAGTCGTAGCCCAAACCGAGATGAGAGAGTACATACAGACAGGCAGGCGTTTTATCATTTTGAAGGGAAACTGCAACGGCTAACGCCGCGAGAGAGCGTTCACGTCTGAAACAAATCACCTCACAAGAGCACGCAGCACGCAGCCGTTTTCCGTCAGTTTTGAAGCGGAAGCGCAACCGACGTCGTGACGAAAACGCTCAGGGCGCAACAAAGAGTACGCAGCACACAGGCAAGCGTATCGATGGTTTTGAAGCCGAAACGTAACACAAGCCGCGACGACAGTTTCAACACGTTCAAGCCGAGCCGCAGAGCACGTAGCACGCGAACAAGCGTCTCATCAGGTTTTTCATCGGAAACCCAGCAAGGAACGGTACGAGAATGTTAAAGCGGAAACGCAGCAAGAGAACACGATAAGAATGTTCTCGCGTGTAAGGCACACAGCACAGGACACCCAGCACGCAAGCAAGCAAGCGTCTTGTCTCGTCGTTTTTTGAAGCGGAAACGCAACAAACACCACGACAATATCCTCGGCGCGTTCAAGCGGCATCACAGGTCACCCATCATCGCACGCGGACAAGCGTCTAGTCAGTTTTGAGTCGAAAACACGGAAAAAAAACGTGAGGATATTGCCTACGCATTTAAGCCGCATCACAGAGCACGCAGCATGCAGGCAAATGTCTCGTGATTTTCCAATCCGAGGGGCAGCCAAACACGCGACGACAATGTCCGCACGTTCAGGGCGCAACTCAATGCACGCAACGCGCAGCACGCACGCGTATAGTTAGTTTTGGAAACGGAACGACAACAAGAAACGCAAACCCAAAGCCGCGACCAGAGCGCTCACGCGCTATACAAAAATGCTCCAAGAATAGTGAGAATGTACTGTGTTACGGGATAGAAACAACCGAGTGCGCTTGCAGTCAGCGAACCACGCAGGAAACGAAAGCCAGCAAGGCAGAGTACAGTGTGTACGACTCAAGTGGCAGAACACATCGTAATCATGGAACCCGGATTTGCTGAGAAACTCCTGCTCGACTGCAGACATAATGAAGTATCAAGCGCTGCCGTGATTGACTCTTTCAGGATTACACTCAACCAAGGATGTAGGAATAAGTTACTGCCATTGCATTGGGAGTTAGAGTTCAATGGTTGTATGCACAAGGTGAACATTGTCACATTATCACCCACGTTTATGGCGATGAAGGTTTACTGCTGTACATGGATGAAACATATTTTGATTCTTAATTGATGCATTGATTGATCGTCGAGAGTTGATTACGCGATTGCTGATTGATGATAGGTTGTAACGGCAAAAAAGGTGTCCATGGTGTCCCGCAGGGGGTTCCGGGGGGGGCACAAGTAGATAGATCGACGACGCAAGTCAGCCTTTGAACACGTCACGTGGACTCGATCATGCTCACAGACAGCCCTTAAGGTTAACAAGCGAGCATTACCTACACAACTCGCATCCTCCTCGTAGCCCTTTGGAGCACAGCACGCATTCCGCAAGCACAACAACACAGCGCACGCCTCGCGCGCAGCCACAAACTCCTCTTCGGAGACTCCCCTCCATCTCCCTAATCCCTCTATGCTCGCACGCAGGCCTTATGAACACATCCATAAACATTTGACAGGCACAACAGCACAAGTCACGACACGACTCGTTTCCGAAAGACACCCCACCCATCCCCTTCTTAGTATCTCTTAGCTGATAGACCGCCGCCCTCACGAGCCCATAAAGTCAAAAGCATTCCGCACAAACAACAGCAACTACTCACGCCTTACGCGCAGCCGCGACTTCAGCTCGAAGACTCTCCATCGTCTCTCTGGCCTGTTTTAGCTCGGACCTCAACCTGACTCCCTCGCCTTTCTCCGTGCCACTCGGGCTCGGCGGCAGCGTCAACTCTTCCCCTTTCGAGGAATGCCTCAGCGCCATGCGCTCTAGCGTTGGCGGCTGCCTCCCTCCGCCATCTGACGACCCGCGGTTCGGTGGTGGAGGTTGCGCTCCACCGTTGTCTGATGGGCCGTAGTTGTGGTCCGAGGGTGATGGTAGGTTTAGAGTTTGAGCGGCAACGAGCACCGCCTTGCGTTCTAGGCTGTGGACGTCTCCCGCGAGCTGGTCGAGGACGGCGCCCTGCGTCCGAAACGTTCAAAGGGAACTGTTTGACCCGGGTTGGCATTTCAGGTGTACCTGGTACGAAGTATATGTATTGTGGTTCGGAGGATGATGATGATGATGATGATGATGGGGATGCTACAGCTACCACCGTTGGTAAAGAACGGCGCCCCGCTGCCGACACGGCTAATTGAGTCGTTTGATCCGGGTTGGCATGGTAGGTAGTAGGTGTACCAGGTTGATATAATAGCATCTCGCAGAGTAGATGATGGTGATGATGATGCTACTGCTGCTGCTGCTGCAGGCGAAGTGTCCGCGTGGTGACCGCGCTATGAATCTATCAGGGTTGGAAATGTCGGCTTCTCATAGTGAATATGACTCGGACTGTAGGAGGATGATTATCAAGGATCTTCACGGGTCATACCCCCACCCACGGGTCGGGTCAAGGAAAGTTTGACATCTCACGGGTCGAGTCGGGTCTGGTCGGGTCGGGTCAGGGCACTCTCAAACTCTCACGGGTCGGGTCAGGTCAGCCTTCCCCGACCCAACCCGACCCGACCCGACCTGATCCGCGAGGTGTGACTTGACCCATCAACAGCTTTAAGTATGATACAGTGCGAGTATAGGCCCGCCAATCAGAAAGTGCCCAACAAAAACAAAATGCTCACTTTTTGGAGAAGATGAAGAAAATGACGGCTCGGTGGTGAACTCCACACTAAATCCTATATAATACCCAACGCTTAAGTTTGTTTGAAGGTGTCGCCCCAATAAGAGCCTCAAACTGTTGCCCAGACTACGTAGTTTTTTTCTTTTGGGCGGGCTCATACTGTGCCGTCTTCCTGCGGCTCTAGGCTGCGGGCGTCTCCCGCGAGCTAGTCAAGAACGGTGGCCTGTGTGCGGTGAATTGGTTCAAACACCGGATGGATCACGATCTGCAGTATATGCAGTGGATCATATTTTTCCTATCGTGTGTATTTGCCGTTACGAGATATTGTGCAAGATCCGTATAACACAGATCCCATTCAGCTAGCCCGCGCCTAGAAGAGACGTGCCATACAGGTCAGACAGATCCCACTTGGCAAACATGATATTCTGTGCACGTAAGATATACCAGGTACCGAAGTGTTGTGGATCGGGAGATATGTCTGCTCCGAAGGGTCTATACAGTAGATATTGAAATAGTGATCTGATGATCTGATGATCTGATCTGATTTTTGATGATGTAATCCGCCCGGTGAATGAATTCTGCACACTGTGGTTGGCGCACTATGGTTGGCACAACTACAGGGGTACGAGACAACGGGACATTGGGGTTATCGAAAATGCTATTAATAGAACAATGGTTGGTTGATAACAAGAGGTCTGATTGTCTGATTGGCTCACGTATAAGCTTCTCGATACTTGATACCGCGATCAAACAAACCTGTGACATGCAGCATACCCTGTGTTCCTTGCATATACACACCAGGGGTGTATCTGTCCCCGATATGTGGTATCTAGACCAGGGAATGGGATCGATCTGATATGATATACCGCTGTCTATACAACACTGTCTACCGGTATATGTGATCTGTCCAACGTGTGGAATGTTAAAACCCAATTAAAACCAACTGCAGCCCCATTTTGGGGCCAACCCACACTAATTTCAAGTAGTTTGTCCCCAAAACGGGACTGCGGTCCTGAATAAATGGGCTAATGTTGACAACTGCCGATTTACTACGTACGCTTTTGTGTACCGCAGCAAACAAGATCTACTACTGTATATCCGACCTGAAACTTGAGCTGCTCTTTGAGGCGAGCGTTCTCCCGTTCCGCCTTGGTTTGGCCCCTTTCCACTCCTCCTGTCGTACGAGTACTCGTAGCCGCCTTCAAAGCAAAAGTTCCTCTCGCCTCATCATTCATGCTCGTCGACAAGACGGTGGAGATTACACCATGGCTTGGAGCTTTGCCAGAAACACGCTCAATCTCGCCCGATGGCACGCCCACTGTTGTTGTGCACGCATATGATACGTATACAGGAGTGTAAAGTTCTCTGTAGGTCACACCGGCATGGTTTGTACGATGAAATACCTGGTACCTGTATCGTTGATAGTTTGTATCATATCATCTCATTACTGGTACCTGCGATGTGTGTATGATGCCATGATAAATATTAGTTTGCAGCAACGCTGAGAAGCAAAAGTGGCGTGATGTGAAGACCTTCGTGTTGGGATGTACCACTACTATCGCACGGTATGTACGGAAAAATTAGGGCCATTTTTATATCAACCTGTACTGCTGTATCAACATCAAAATGAAGACCTGGTACCTTTTTTTCCCAATTTTTTTTAATCATCACTTTCACCTTCCAGCCTAGTTCGTAGGAGGTTTTACCCTCGACGACCTTTTGACCAAGCCGTGGTCACAGGTGTCTACCCTTCTCCCCCCCGGTACGTGCCTTTATTTTTTGTCGCGCATAGGGTTCA
>JBBMHQ010094050.1:0-10456 GCA_037834295.1 Postelsia palmaeformis | reverse complement strand
TAATAATAATAATAATAATAATAATAATAATAATAATAATAATAATAATAATAATAATAATAATAATAATAATACTACAAGTCAAATGGTCTCTTTAAAAAAAATCAGTTCGTTGTATCGGTAAGGATTATTCGACACGAGTCGACGAGGAAAGAACGTGCTGAATTCCAACCGGGGGGGAAATGTAAGGCACGTCATAGCCGGGTGGGTTGGGGGGGGGCGGGGGGGGCAGAAGAAGAGCCTACTGATACTCGTACTATATAGTTAGTGCACCCCGGATCTGAGTCACGACTGACTCGGGAAAGAGCAGGAGCAGCAGGAGAGAAAAGGGCGAAGACTACAAAAAAAACAAGAAGAAGCAAAACGGTCCCACGAACGAACGTGCCTCTCCCACAACTAACTTCTCTTATTACAGGGGGCCATATTGGTATTAAACAGGACCTACGGTACACACAAGAACCTATATAATATATAATATATAATATATACTAAAGTATACTGAAGTACTCCGTATATCGCTATATTTACTATTATTACGGGGGGGCATAGTAAATACAGTATGACCAAATATTGTCGCTAATAATAACGAAATGTATAGGTTTTTGTGTGTATCGTAGGTCCCATTTACTATGGTCCTCCGTAATGACAGTATTATAAGCAACCATCTTAGCGCGAAGCGTTTCATGATGCGATATATATACCAGGTACTCGTATAATATATCTTGTCTTAGTATTTAGGTACAACCGCAGCATGCTGTGCGCTGCACGCGCATTAGGACTACGTGGCTATCAGCAAACATAGCGCAAATCGGGGTATGTATGTACGATATCTTGCATTGATTGGGTGGTTCAAAAAAGCTGGCAACGGGGAGCGAGACCGACGCCTTGAAGTGGTCAAACTCCTAACTGCACTACTAAAAGCTACTATTAATACTGCGTTGGCAGTTCTCCTATTCGCACTCTGTGTTTCACCTATCGTCTTCGGATCGCTTCACTACATTATTGAGCGATGCGCGTCATCATGAAAACATTCACATTGCATGGTGGCTGGGTGAACATGTGTGGGTGTGGGTTGGTGGGTGAGTGAGTCGATAGATGATGCGTCACTTGGTGCGTCGGCTGGTTGGTCCAACCACCGCTAAGAGCACCCACCACTGACATTTTATTGTTAAGCGATGTGCGTCAGCGCAAAAATCTTGCACGGTGGGTGGGTGGGCGTGGGGGGCTACCGTTGGTACCAAACCATTCAAGATCTTCCCCCACTTCGCCAAGTGAAAACAATAACAGTATTACTACAGTAACAACAACAAAAGTGCAAAAAAAATAGTAAGCCACAGCAACACGAGTGGACACAAACCCACTGGCGGGGGAGGGTGGCGGGCAATAATCAACAACAGACAACAGACAACATCAATAACACCAAACAAGTGCAAACTAAAACCATAAACCATATAGTCAAAACGCTAAACGAAAAAACGACTTTGGGCGGGGGCTTATTTTGAATAATGTCGTCTTCAGGTGTTAAATTTCATCAGGTAGACAGAGTAGTGGCGGCCCCGTTATCAGGCGCGACCTACGTCTACAGTAGTGACAAAAAGGCTTGAATTCGCCTTGTTATAGTCGTACGTACGTTTTATAGCCGGACATCACCTATATAAGGGGTATCATCACCTATGTAAGGAGTGTCGCCTTACATAGGCACTGTTCAGCCGAGTAACGAGCGCTACATTATTGAAGGTCAACTTTTAGGGTCGGAGCTCCCAGAGGCCATGTTATCTCTGGCAAGCTCAGCGCCTAGCTGATAATCAACGGCAGAGGGCAAGCTGTGGACCTTTACACAATCGAGCCGGCTACTTTCATCGGATTACTGTCATTTGTCCCAGCCTCGTACTACATCTGAGTACAATTTTTTTTGTATCATGAAGAACGCCGGACACTATTCATAGTCCACTTATATCTATTACGAGGTAAACATCAGTACCGCACCAACTAAGTCCAAACATGATCTTAATTTAGTTTTGCTCTGCGAAGCACCTTTAACGTCCACATGCTGAGCTAACCTCACCGATGCATATGCCCTCATGGAAGCCAGTTTTGGCCTCCTGGCCTCATGAAAGACTGGTAGTACGGGAGGAGGAGGGTCACCATGGCATGGGGTCCTTGCCTTGCAACCGCGCAGAGCCACTCGACTGAGTTGACTATCCTCTCAATTGCAGTGACTACTACAGCAGTAGAGCCAAGGCAAAAAGCACGAGGATGATCCTACACACTATTGATAAGAGGTATATAGGTCCCCCCAAAGTAGTGATCGATGAGCGGTATAGTCTGAACGCGTATCAGTGTGTGAACGCGTATCAGTGTGTACTACACTGTCCGCACGATATTTCATGGGACAGGCGACGTGTGTTTCGGAAACTCTAAGCCATCATTTAGGAGAGAAGTGGAGCATTAATACGGATATTCGAGACCCTACTCCAGGTGGCGGGGAATAGCTGGGGCCCTCTCATGCATATGTATTGAAAATTAGACATACATAGGCACATGACGCCTTCCGGCATACTCGTACATCGTCGTCAAATCTTTCTACTTCTATTAATAGCATGATCATATTTCTGGTACTACCGGTGCGTTGAGGTTCGCCGTTACTAATGACGGGGTGAAAGAGCCGAAACCTTAATGCATGGTGTAGTGGTGGTGTCTCACCCGACAAAATCTCTTTTTATCCTATCAGACCCTGCGGCAGCTACAACACGAGCTATTTCGAGTCGTGGCATGACATGCTTATCCCCTAGATGCATACCTGGTTTATCTTTTATCTCTCGTAAGGATAGAAAGTAATAACGGAATGAGGGTTGAAAATACTCGTAGCAGAAATAGATGATGCGCTGTTGCCGATCCACACATCTATCGGAGGAATTGCGCGTAGCGTGACTTCTGCCGAAATCTATGCACGGTTGCCGTACATTCGAATTTGAAGGCCGCACACATTTTCGCCTGAGGTGAAACAAAGCTGGGGTTGGTTCTCATCTCAGGCGATACGTAGAACGGGGCTATTGTTTTGCTAACAACCGTAGCCCTAACGCCTATCTGAGTGTTTGAGCAGGCCGCGAAACACAAAAATGAAGCAGTTTCAGACGTAAAATATACGCACACATCCCTACAGTTAGCCCCCGTCGGCCCCCGTGCGGGGAGACGACTCCGCATCACACGGCTCCGGTGCCATGCGCGCTTGTTCGAACCCATGGCTGGTCGGAACAAATGTTGGAGGCAGGTGCGACCGGATAGGGGTAGAGCGCGACGGCTGGCATAAACGCTGACAGCATGGCTGAAGCACAGTATTGCACAGACAACGAACGGTCCTCGAGAGGCGGTGATGCTAAAACGTGCTCCTGAGGTAGAGCGTCATTAGTTCCAACACGGCATACGGCATGCCTCAAGTTGGCAGAAAAAGTGAGGTCATACGTGCCGTCTAAAGTCGACGATCGGTCAACCCTACACGATCAGCGCAAGTTACAGCCGTAGGGTCAGGATCAGGTCGCTATACGAGTTTCCTCCGCTTGTTGCCTTGTGCCAGGTATGAAGCGTTCCCGCTCACGTAAACTGAGACTTGCGGTCATGGCCGTAACGGCAAGACCCGACCATACATTCACACATCAATTCATACCGCGGTAGAGGCCCGGAGCGTAACGAGTACGATGACGCTCTCTGGGACCTGCAACGCTTCCCCTATTGTGGTACAGCTACTCGCATGTTGATATTGTATACCTGGTAACACTTAATCCGTCTACTTACCGATAGCGCATTCATTCGAAGCACAGTAGGTAGCCCCTTTTGAGGGGCCCTATTAATAGTGTCAGTGCCAAGATCCCTTCTATAGGTAACAATGGTCCCTCAGCAGACTTGGCGCCGGTCCCTTGGAGTATGAAGTGGGCCAGTCGGATGCGCAGAAGAAGTGTGGTCTCCGATATATAGTTTCCCTTGTCACCGGTGACCGTAACAGGGGTCTATTAATAGCATACCAGCCAATTGAACACCGGTAAACTCGACTTTCGAAACACTCCCTTGGGGGCACTTCATTCGATATACATCACTCACCTGCGGCAATGTGCAATGTGCAATGTGCCAACACCCCGCCTGCACGTTCAAGAGTCCGTTGTTGTTCACTCTGTGCGTCGGCGAACAGCAGCTGCCACGAATATCGGCGCGAAGTCATTTCTACCATCACTCGTTGTGTTTGAACGTCGAAATCTCGTTTTGACAAACGTCGATACGCTCCGAGACCCATTTCTATGGTACTGCCTCTGGGAAACACGAATGCCTACCGTGGAGCGCGTTCTTTGACTTGACGCTATCCCCCCTACGCGTACATTGTAGCTCTGATACAACCACATGGTGTTCACTCCCACCCCCGTCCTCCGTCGCTTCACCGACACATTTTTGTTAACTGTGGCGCGCGGCCTTCTTCTTCTTCCCAGGCTGAAAAATGCATCACGGTCGGAGATGGCGACAGCGGGGTGCGAGCGAGGGTTGGCGCTTTCTGCGAATCAGCCGAAAACGGAAAACGTTTGGTATCGATGTGGCCCTTTGAGGCCTTATGTCGAAACGTAACCCGCGCGATCACAGCAGCGGCAGCAGCGTCTCGCGTGTGCACCTCGGCATTCGCCTACTATTTTGTCCGCCAGCTCCATGATATTCATGCATTACAGTGCTATTAATACGATTAAAACTAATAAAACTAATAATGTTGAACGGTCGCAGAGCTAGACTGTTGGATCGGCGAACGCCTATTAATATGCATAAAGTGCGCACTGTACCGCGCGAATCGATGCCGAAGTGCTATTTGTAACATAGTGCCTGAGTCGCCATGACTGCATCGCCGGGGCTTTTTGTTGTTTGATTTGAAGATATTGATAAGAGCACAGGTGAGCCAGGCAGGTCCTATCAGGGCACTATTCTTGATAAAGCAAAGCCTACCTGGTGTAATTTCTTGTTGAGCGCCTTTTTCTCGTCGAGAGTTGCCACGAAAGCTTTCGATGTTGCTTCAATGGCCTCCAGTTTTTCCTCGAGCTTGTGAAGTTCTTGCACATTTCTTTCGAGTAGGGTTGCGTTCGCCTCGACGCTATCCCTGAGCTCGAGTGCGTTGTCGACGAGCTTTCTGAAGGCGACCATGTATTTACGACGCAATACATGTTCCTGCGCCGGAAGAAAGCAGGAGACACTCGACCATGAGTACTCTCTATGTCGTGGTTCTTCGCGATCGGCCTTCCCGGAAATGTCGGCGCGGATTGTATCGACGTCAAATATCGACTGGCGTCCCTTTCGAAAACGATTCCAACGTCTCGGGCTCGGCAAACCTGACAAGAGTTTTCTCGTTTCAAGGTTCTCAACGCTGTGTGCTACAGTACTTACTGTCGTATCTGTCACAAACCCTGCTACAGTATGACATCTGCTACAGTATCTGCTACAGTATCTGCTACAGTATATGTTACAGTATCTGCGACGGCATCTGCTACAGCATCTGCTACAGCATCTGCTACAATATCTGCCGCAGTACCTGCTACAGTGTCAGCTAACGCAGCCACAGCATGCAACATGGTACCAGCATGCATCGAAATCATCACCTCCGTGGAGCCATATGTCAGGCTGCACAAGACGCATCACGCACCTTCCTGCTCCAAGCTGGGTGTCGATCAAGCAAGTAGATGGCAGCCTTCTGCCTCAAAACTAAGCCTGACTCCGTCCAGGACCACCAAGCCTCGCGAACCAAGCTCCGAGTCGGTTTAGGTACGATGAAAGCCAGGACGACGGAGCAGGCTTTGCCTAAGTCGAGGCCGCCATGCAGATATTCCGGACACCTGTAATACAAACAGCATGGGGTGCACGCCGCTGTGAACATAATAGGTGACACAGTGCAAAGAGGCGCTATCAGCATCTCTCCCGCTTGTGTATCATGTGTACCGTGGACTGAGTTTTTATCCTTAGGAATATTGAGTGCTCCTGCTTCGCAAGCGATGGCAAAATATGATTAAAGGGTGATACCTTGCACTCGAGGATTGCTGCTGCTTATTGCTTACATAGGGCACTCGGGCGAGATCTTGAGCCATGTCGCCGCGCAGCCCGCATGGAGGAACCGCTTGCAGCGGCAGCGACTCTGAAAGCACGTCTGTGCTACTGCCTCGGATATCCCTCCCTCGACGATAGGAGATGCTGGTAGAACTTCAAAAGGTCCTGGAGTCAGACAGCCGTCCTGATCCACTAGGCTCGTCGCGCAAATTGCGCAGGTTATCTGTTGTTCAAGCCATTTCGGCAGAGATCCCCCCCATGTATCATCCATCGGTCAGTGGGCAATGCGATCTCCGTCGCGAACAAGCTCGACAATCTTATTTCGCAGGTCTTCGGACACAAACGACCAACAATGCTATTGACAAAGTGCTCCTCATCATCGGATGCACACGGCTTACACTTTCCTAATAGCTGCCGCTATTCAAAACATTGACGTGCTTGGTTCTCGTCAGCAAAATAATATGTCGTTAGTCGGTGGTTGTTTGCTATACGCCTCGTGGATTTAGCGCAGTGCTGGTACTACCGGTGCTGTAGTAGCGGCACAAACACTGACGTGCCATGCCATTAAAGTGCTCCTTCGGCATCGTTCGATAGCAGTGCGGAGGCATGGCAGGTACGAAGAAACAACACAGTGGAATCACAACGACGGGCAGCGGTGGGCACACCTCGAGCGCAACAAGACGTCCAGCAGGCAGCATATTCTTGCACGTATGCATCACAGACGCTCTTCATGCAACCAGCAATTGGCAAATTACCCAAATTCATGTTAGCGACCAAGATTAATTCAGCAGGCGGTGGTCACCTCTTTCCCATCGGCGCGGTCAAAGCCATCTCTAGACACCAGGCCCAGCCTCGCCTGCCTCGATGTCGGCCAGCAGAACGGCGAGAAAAGACGATATGTGTCAACCCCTATCTCGAATAACGAGCACCACTGATATACTAGCAGGAGAATTTTCGGCAGCACTTCCAGTGTTCCTTGCGACTTCCCGATGGAACCTCCATGGAACCTCCATGGAACCTGTGGGCAGAGCAGGCAGTGGAGAGGCGTCACGGTCCGGGTCTTCGAAACAAGACCAACAGTGAAACACCTCGGACGCTAACGGGCACGGCGTTCCTTTCCTACCGTAGTTAGCCTGTTATACCGTAGGCATATCATCTTTGATAGATTACATATCAGTAGTGCCCATATTTCGCTCCTTCGGTTTATAGTTTCTTAGCACCGAACATGCGGAGGAGGGTGCGACAAGCGTCATTCCAATACATTTCGCACCAGCAAAATGCGCAGGTGAAGAAATGCTGTCCGCGGGAGGCGCCGTCTACACTGGCTGTAGTGGCGTTATCCTTGCCTTGCCGCGACTGCTGTTGTAAGGGTTACGCATGTGGTTTCCGCCTACCCGTGTGGCACTGCCCAGTATACGTACAATCTTGTCCTGGTTTCAGCCTGCTGTTGGCTCCGGCCGTTTCTCTATAACGGAACTGATCCTGTAGAGGCGAGTTCATTCCAGACTAGGCGATCAACCGCGCCTGATACAGAATACTCAAAAACAACAAATAGTATTTTTCTCTCCAAGCCGCTATGGTTCCCGCTGCTCGGTCGTAAGCATGAGGGGGGAGGGGTAAAGGCGTCTACGTTGGCAAGATTTCGGAGCCGTTAGAGTCCCTCGTGCCGTGCACCGATCCGCATAGTTGGAGTGATGAGACATCGTACGTGGAGGTGTAACTGCAGTTTTCGGAGGCTGCTTACTTGAGAGGACCTATGCGTATCACCATATCTCACCCCAAAACTATTATGTAGAGAAAAAAAGCATACTTAACCCATCGAGTGATCCAACGACTTAGGTTTGTAGCGAAACAGATAGAAAAAAAAACGGTGTTGGGCATTTCCTCGCATGAGAGCACCCATCACTCAGATTTTTTTACCAAAAGGTGCTACCGTGCTCACAAAAAATGTGTTATTATACTATATTATGGTATATTATAGTATGGTATGGTATGGCACCCGTATGGTATGGTATCGCACCCACAGAGCTCATCCGAGACGTTGTGAATTTTCACAGGCAAGAAATCTTCGTGGACCCATTTGCTTGCGAGAGTCACAAACCCACTGAATGCGCACGCATGAACTACCGAAAACCACTCACCTGCAAAGCCTTGTCGGAGACGGGGAAATACACCAGCTCGTTCGACAGACGGGTGGTAATAAACATTCGCATGCGTAGGATCCTGGCATACGTGTAGGCGGTGGATGCCACGATGGTGGCGTCTTCAAACCATGGCGCCAAGGGGAAAATCTGCGTGTACCGAAAAATATAAGGTGTGGGGATGATGTGTTGTGTTATTAATAGTCAGCAGTGAGGAGGGGGGTGGAAGAGGCCCCTTGCGTAGCTTGTAAACGCCTCCGTACGTATGTGGATATGAAAGGCGTTGATCTCGAGCCGAAGACCAGTCGCTTCATACGCAGCGTAGAGCGCCAGGCCTCGCCCATACCGTACGGTATGCCCACAACGTACGGTATCCTGGGGGCAAGCGTCGGCTTCATCTCAAACAGGCTAGGAGTACGCACAACACGCAGCAAACGGTGCGAAGGGCAGCCTCACCTGGCGCTCGTACACAAGAGAAACAATGAGGTTCCAGCAGGGCAATGCGGTGAGCGCTGTATACGGGTACGAGACACAAACCACAGAACAAGCAGAGCGCATGGAGCGGGGGGGGCGGAAGTGTACTCAACAGGGCGAGGCGGCGGTTCGGCGCGCTCCTCTGGTGATTCGAGGCGATCGACAAAGGGAAAGACCGGCGAGTGCCGGAGGCAGAGGATACCACTCAACATTTGAGCATTTGTACGAGTATCTCGAGGGCATGTGGCATGTGTGCTTTCGACCGACGCGGGCTTCAGAGGTTGTGGTATTCGACTAATGACACACAGACAAGAGGGAAAACGGACCACCTAATGACGGGCCTCACCGATGGCGATCATCCATTCGAAGTACGTCATCAGCACCACCGTGCCGTATGACTTTCCGAAAGTAAGTGGAGGAATGTCCACCAGCACCGCGTATGGCAAAATCCCACCAAACAGGCCTAAACCGACGGCAAAAATGCCCGCCAGGGTCGAGGAGAAACACTTCGGTAGATCTCTGTCTCGCGATGGCCCGTAGAGTGCAAGTACAAATGCAAGCTCCTCCTGCCATTGCAGCGGAAGGCGGTAGGAGGTGAACGTTAAAATAACTGGCACTGCTGTAACCATGTACCGCGCTGTATTAACGTGCACGCGCGGAGTGATAAGATAGGATATATCTCGGGCCGATATCGCTGAGACTCAACGTAAAGCGGCGGCTCTGCTTATCACGCCCTGTTAAGTTTACACTGAAAAAATCTGAGCACATCATCAGACATTGTGCACCGTGTGCCGCAGGGCACACACGGTTTTCAACGCAGTACACGAACTCTAACGCGTGCGCTTGCAGGATTACAGTTTGGTGCCGGTAGCACATCTTTCAGCCCATTAACACCCCCCAAAGGAACCATGCTTTTGGAATAAGAGAAACAACAAAAAAGAAGAGTTAACAATGATCAGGCAATATAGGGCCCACCTGGGCGCCTCGCGTGATGGCCACCGCAAACATCGCGAAACAGGCAGTGGTAACTTCTTCCAGGTCACACAAAAGGCGTTCTTGAAGGCCAGCATAGGAATCGTAATCCTTGCCTGAGATGTATAGTCCTCTTTGTCCATTCCTGGTGTATACCGATATACCACAAAACACAAAAAAGCGGAGGTTTGTGTGTGTTCTGCAGATTTAGACGTATTTTCACTGGTCGATATCCAGCACATCCAGCATCCGTGCCCATTGTTCCATTCTATTGAAGAGAGATAATGTACAGGCTCTGCGGCCACATCTACGACACATAGATGTCCATCGCAATAAAGTAAAAGCAAGTTGATGAGACAACACAATGGCATGTCGTCGTCCTGGGTACGACAAGCACAACATACATACGCCAGCAACTAAAACACAATTTGAGAAAATATTTAAGCAAAGCTGAACTGGAATGAAATGAAAAGGGAAAAAATAGCTCAAAGCTCGGAAAAAAATACTCCGAGCACACGCCAGTACGGACACACAAGCAAGGAGGAAGGACGGGAGGTATCCTGGGAAAGCACGACGAAATAATTTCTACGAGAAGAAAAATTGAAAAGAGGAAACCAAGTGAATCGACATCCAGAACAAGCATTCAAGCATTCAAGCATTGAGACAAGGCAGGCAGGCAGGAAGGCAGGCAGGAAGGCAGGAAGGCAGGCAGGAAGGCAGGAAGGCAGGCAGGCAGGCAGGCAGGCAGGCAGGCAGGCAGGCAGGCAGGAAGGCAGGCAGGCAGGCAGGCAGGCAGGCAAACAGGC
>JBBMHQ010094039.1:0-10457 GCA_037834295.1 Postelsia palmaeformis | reverse complement strand
TGTTCCGTCCCTTCACCCTTCTTCCCTCCCTCCCTCCCTCTCGGCACTCCTCCCTTCCTCCCTCCCTCCAGCACTCGCTGTCTCCCCACTCTCCTCCCTCCCTCCTCCTTCCTGGCTGTCTTGTCCTCCTTGGTGTCTGGTACCCGGGAGGTACTCTGCTCGTCGATCTTTCACTCCATACCTTTTGGTTAAATTGAGATCCTTGTGTCCAATCATTTGAGAACACGAGTATTATTACGAAGTGAAAACATCCAAAGTTCACGTCGTATTCAGACACGCATCGTACGTAGTGTTTTTCGGGGTTTTTCATCTTGTTTTGTTTTGCACGAGGCAGTCAAGAAGCAGTAGCAAGAGTGTGCCTTCTATTTACCGAAGCGACAAGCGCCTGCTGTATGTGAAGCCCATTTTCAGTACTATTAATAGTTACCCCTAAATATTTATATTCGAATGGAAGCGTACAGACTACGAGTTCGTAGCTATAGCTGGACCTTCCTCGCTCACCCACCGTATACGACGGGCTCTCGGCCTACCCCGAAGCAGAAGCAGGGCAAAAAAAGAGTGGTAAGAGGGAAACAAGAAAATGAACTTTCCTCCCGTTCGACGATGACGAAGGTCTCACCTATACTTACTATCACAGAGTCGAGCGGTGCGTGTGTCATGCATGGCGGTGCAGTATCGTCGGGCTCTCCGGCCGATAAAGCTTATGTTCCTCGAAAGGCTGTTCAAATAAACTCACACTTTAAACCATCATGCATGTATGATTTTGTTCACAGAACGAGTCGGGCCATACGCCGTCTGTCACTCATCCACACGCTCAAGCCCGTTCAGTTCGTTGCAAAGACTGCCACCTGCATTTCCGTCGTTCCACACAGCCTGCGGAACGTACGCCTGAGCCATCTCCTCGTAGTCTTGGCGGATACTCTTCTGGTGTAGGGGAACACTGCCGGCAAGTGGACGAGATATAGGAAGCTAAAGGGGTGGAGAAAGGTCGTGACCGTCTGCTCACATCCCCACAGTCCCCGGGTTCAATTCGCATCGTCCCCTCTGCCTACAGGATCCTTGGATTACGACCGTAGCATTACTGCTCCCGTACATATGAAGCTTGTTCCTTTGTTGTTCGGCGCGGCGGCCGCACACGTGTGATACCTAGCAAAAGGCTACAGTAGACTATTAATACGAAGTACAACTACTTCTGTACGAAGCACAAACCGATTACAACATACGTGTAGCACAGGACGTGTTACCAGGTACTATCTGTTAAAAAAACATTTTCCACTACTACTACTACTACTGCTCCTACTCCTACTATTAATATTACTATCTGCTGCTACTATTACTACTACTACTATACTACTACTACTACTACTGCTGCTGCTACTACTACTACTGCTACTACTACTGCTACTACTACCACTGCTACTACTACTACTACCACTACTACTACTACTGCTGCTACTACTTGCACTACTACTTGTACTCCTGTTACAACCACTACTACTATAACTACCACTACTACTACTACTACTACTACTACTGCTACTACTACTCCTACTACTATACTACTACTACTTTTACAACAACAACTACTACTACTACTACTGCTACTACTACTACTGTTACTACCACTACTACTACTACTACTACTGCTACTGCTGCTACTACTACTACCACTACTACTACTACTACTACTACTACCACTACTACTACTACTACTACTGCTACTGCTACTACTACTAGTACTGCCAGTACTACTACTACTACCACTACTACTACTACTGCTACTACTACTCCTACTACTACTACTACTTCTACTACCACTCTTCTACCAGGACCTAGGTACTTTTTTGTTGGTCGCTCGCGCCCGCAGCAACAACAAGCAGCGCCGACAGCAGAGCAACATCAGTTTTAACAGCAGTAGTCCACAACGCACACGGCACCGTCAACGGTGTTGAAGCTGCGCCCTGCCAGCCCTCCGCCGGATATGGCTGCATGACTTTGCCGGCCTTCGCGGAGTCCCCACGTTGGTTATCTTCCTTGCCGTCCTCAACAATGAGGCAGACACACGGATCTATTCTACACTGCGCCATACCGCACTCTACCGCCGTCTCTACCATATGTACAGCCCACTGTTATTCGCTCGTCTTTACGACGCTGGTACCGGACGATCATCTCGAGGTAGAGACCTGGTAACTAAAGTACACGCCACCACCTGGTGCACCTCCGTGGATTTAAAACGGCTCTAGACACGAGCAGGGGATGATGGATACATAATATAGGGGCCGCCATAGACCTCGTCCGTTTCGAAACCAGTGGTGCTTATTATGATAGTGGGCGATTTTGTACTGATCTGCGAAGATCTGGGGTTTCGCCTCTTTGAGATGCTATTTCGGATGCTTCTGTGTGGGTATTACTTCTCTGTCGAGGGCCGTCGGACATACTAATGAGATACAAGCCGCGGTTGAGTGACACCATAAGGCTGCCTGTACGAATTCATGTAAAGGATGCAGCCGGTGACAACTATATACGGCTGACCTCCTGTCTGTGGTGGACGTGTGAGTGAGGCCAGTTACAACCAGCTGTGGCATACGCCTATCTTCTGTGCGTGTGCGACAACTTGGGACGAAGAGGCGAGTTGGTGCTCCATGTACAGCATTTTATATTCTGCAGGATCATGTACGGCATAGCGGCACACGGCGATGCTAATATAGCACTCGTTCGACAGCAACGAATATTCAACATCGTTATCGAGTGTCCGGGCCCGGAGCCCGCTGGAGGGGCGTTGTTATGACCCCTTGATAATATAAGATGGCGTGTCTGGCTGAGCGAGACGTGGCATTGGCAGCGGCTTTGGTAGTGGAGAGAGCGCTGAGGGTAATAGCCGGGATAGCGACTCCGCAAGACGTGACTTTGACGGTGGATTTTGTAGCGGAGCAAGCGCAGAGGGTAGTAGCTGAGGCAGCGGCTCAGTAAAGTACCTGTGGGAGGGTGAGGGAGCAGGTATCCAATGCAGCAAGCAATGCTAGACAGTCAGTGGCAGGGTGAGGCAACTCCGGCTATACCGGCCCGTCACTCATCCTGTCGCAAAACAGCACCCGAGGGCCCACGCTTGGAAACCAACTTCAGTTATGGTCGAGTAGGTTCCAAGCTTTCTTAACGCACCGGGGGTTGATCAATGCGCATGAGGCCACAGGCGACTCCATTGAGATAGCAGGAGGTTTGGGAGGAAAAGGCGGGGAAAGCGGCGAAAAGGGATGGGAAATAGTTCGAGAATATCGCCATGCAGGGAGCGAAGGAATCAAATTTGCTTTTTGCTCGTTCTGCAGGGATGCTTAATGCGTTGTCCACATGCGGCACCAACACGCCGGACCACGAGATTGTGTACTTGCTGGCACGTCGTCTTCCGTCCGAGGTTTACGACGTGAAGCAGCGGACTTGTTCGATCCGCCCTGGTATCACGCTCTGGGAGTTCGAATAAATTGTTCGCACCTCCTATGCTAACCGCAACACCAAGGCAATAGAGGATCGGAGGTTAGCGACGGTCGTATCAGTGGCTCCGGCGCCGTTCGTGGATCTGCACGCCCGTGTTATTGGTGGCGGTTCTCAGGGCAATAGCGGGGAGGGGGGTATTTGGAAGCCCTGAGCAGCGAAGTAAGTATGGCGGCACCGGACGGCAGCAAACAGCAGCAGTAGCAGTATGTGGGTGCCGATGCGCAGCAACAGCAGCGCCAGCAGCAGCAGAGGGAGGAGTTGGGAGGTGCTAGGTAACCGCAGCTGCAGTGGTATGGAGGTTCCGGCCAGTCGCAACAACGGCAGTATGGCGTTGGTGGACAACAGCAGCAGCACCACCACTTCGTCTAGGCAGGGCATTGTCATCTTCTCTCGGCATGAATACGAGCTGTCATTTTTCCGTCAGACTAGCGCCGTTACATTGAGTTCATATACATACTCGATGGAGCATGAGGGAGCTAAACTGACGGCATTGCCCGTTCTCAAGATTCCAAGACCCGCAGGCATAATGAAGGCAAACAGTTCCCGTCGGGGAAAAACAAGATGTTCCCCACGGACATTTCCGTCGAAAATAGATCACAACAATATGTGTATCTCGCTTACGGTGGCTGTGGTCAGTTTCAACATGGTATGTTCGTAGGGAAGTGTGTTGACAGGGGCATGGACCACGCTCCTGCACACCTAAGGGATGGGCGACTCCATGTAGAAAGTGGCAAGCCATACTTGAGAGGTAAGCACTTGCGAGGTACTCGCCAAACCGCACGGCACCACAGTGTGATAACTGTAAAATCACTGCGCGATATGCTACTAATAGTTGCAAAATTACTATCACGTCAGCGTACACATCAATACCAAACACTCTAGCGGGCGGTCTCACCGCTGCTCCGCAAACAAAAACACAAGTGGACCACTAACCAAGTGACTGCGCGCTTCGCTGGCTCGCACCCCTAGTAGTCGTAATGGTCAACCAAAATCCACCACTATCTCCATCGTCAAGCCCCTACGTCCCCCTCACCTACTCCTTCTCCTCCTGCTCCCAACCTAAAGTTTCTGAAACAAAACAATTTCGTGTCATCTCATCATCGACAGAGTGAATTAAACACGAACACGCCTTAATCGTACACACGGCGCGCGCTCTTGATACAGCCCGAACTTTCCCAGGTCTCCCTGCACACGGCAAGGTGAAACTTCCTGTTACACCGACATACCCCGCGACGTACAGGGTTGGGTCAATCCGACCCGTGGGTTACAAAGCAAGGTGGGTGCCGTGCGGTGGAATCCCGTCATATGTTTTGAACAAAGAAGAACTAGTTTTATGTTGTCGCAGAGCGACGGTTTCTCCACCCGAGCGAGGGAGTTACGTGTGGCGGTTTCATGCGACTCCTCACGACCGTGATCGTCAAGTGATATTGACCAAGCACAAATATGAAAGCACGGGGGCAGTTTCAAGCTGAGCTGAGGTTTTGATGATACGACGGAGGTCGCCCTCGTGGGATCGCCTTAACAGCAGCAGCACCCATAAGTAGCGGGCTGTCCGTTCGTGTTGTACTTGACCCCGTTAATCACGTACACCTGTCAAACGCGGGAAAGGTGCAGCCACGACGATACTACGTGAGGGGTACATTCGGTGGTCAAGGGTCGAACGCGGCTCTGGACGAGCAGGAGAGAGTCTATCGCTAGTGGCACCGGTGGCGGCAGGCACTATATTATATACCGGTATATACATATGTATATATGAACAGGCGGGCTTACTGTAGCTGCCATACGCACCATACGTGGCAAAACCTTATGCACACAACGGCAAGTTTGGTTCCGTAGCTTGGTTGGTCGAAGGTGGAATGTGACTCTGAAAAAACTACAGTAGTAGTGCTAGTGGCAGTGACAGTGACATCGGCAAGATGATTCACATTTTAACTAGACAAGCCGGTCTGTCCAAAAGCGGAAATAGGAAGCCCGGAGGAAACATTCGGGAGATTCATGGTCGACGGTCGAATGTGGCCCTGAGCACTCAGCGGGCTGTGACATGTCTGTTGTTCACGGAGGAATATGCAGTGGCAAAACGTCACAAGCCCTACGAAGGGCATCCGAATGACACAAGAAACGGGACGGAGCGACCAGGACGCCTACAGTACCGGACCAAAAGGCAACCTTGGGATCGGGACAGGAACCGACGAAGTGTGCTGGCGATTTCGTCACGTGTTTGAAATCATCCCATGCACTGATTGAGTTTTCTTAGTGCTGCGGCTGAGGGGGTACGGGCATAGGGACTCCAAAAGTGAGCATGACGGGCCTGAAGCTCCTGTATCACCCTCCGCCCCTGCCCTCGCCTTCCATGTTGCCCTCTCCCGCTGGTATCGCCTCTTAACGTGTCACCGTGAGTGCGACAGCAAATATACAGACCAACAGACACTAGACACCATTGAAAACCAAGAATATGCCGTCGGGAAACTGTTTCAACTGCATGAAGGGACTAACAGATGTTATACCAGGGTATTTGCAAACAGCTGGCTTCTTAAAAGCAGTCAATACCCTCTTTACTTACCGCTCAAAGTGAAAACAAATGCTCCGAAAAAAAAGTCTCCTTGGAGCAGCAAGCGACACGTTTTATGGTCTCACCAACAATCAACATTTGAATACTAATAGATGCGGAAAATTCAAGCCCCTTGAATCAACACATCACATATTTTCCTGGTTTCTACCCACCATTCGGTTGTCGCACGGGCAGCAGAAAGCTGGCCAGAACAGCAAGACGCCGATACACCAAGTGATGGGGCCGGGGTACGGCTCCATGACCCACTGCCCACCGGCCGGGACCCCGGGAGGGGTGCCCTGGCCACCGCCGGCCGCAACCACAACCACCTGGGTGACGACCGACCAAACAAATACCGAACAAGGTAGAGGGGTAAGGCAGCAAGAACAGCACAGACGATAACCCGGCCCATTGTTTTACAGTGTTGAAAAGATATTTGAGGTACTGGTGGCGGAGGACGACTAAAGCTGTAAGTGAGATCGCTTGAAACGTCGTTTATAGCTGCAAGTATACTTGTTATGTGCGTATGATGTACATATATACGAAGTATCTATGTAAACACGCCTCTTCAAGGACGAATAAGTGCAGGTCGGTGATGTGACTGTACTCTGGTTGTGCACGCATACCTCCTCATAGGCCCTATTTTTCCGGCGAAAAAAAGAGTGTCTCGAAGAATATTTTCGGGTGAGATTTAGAGCTCCTCAGGAGGGGTCCCAGAAAAATTGGCGCCACTGTTACCATTGAGGAAGAGTGCTCACCCTTTTCCGTCTCAATATAAACCGCCCGACGTTCGTCGGCGGGAGGGGCGAGGAGGTGAAGAGGGATCCAATCAGAATACAAAGGAAACTACACGATCACGCCGACCGAAGTATATTTCTCCATCTCGTTCTCCACGGATTGCGACAAAACATTAGCCCACCCGACGCCCCCCCTCCCCCTTTAAGGCGATTCGCGCTATCAATAGGTGTATTGCTTGCCAACCTGGTCGGTCGGTAACATCCTGACGTGGTCCGTACCGGGTTGGTAGAGCCGCGAAGTTCGGCGGTGGAACGACTACGACCACGCAAGACGACAAGAACACCCACCCCCGCGCCACCCCCATTGCACCCCACCACCGGCAGAGAGTGAAACCCCCTCTGCAGCTATAATCACCCCATGATGTGTCAGGGGTACTGTAGGTACTGCTGTAGCATCTACATCTTCTGAGGTTCATTATTCGAGAACTTTTAAATTTAACCCCAAAATTGGATGCAATAATGACAGGAGTTCGCTCAAGCCTAATTGACACTCTGGTGGGCTACAGCGAGTATAAGAGTAACAGTACCGTTGGGTTTCAACTATAGTTCACAATTTTTCCCGTTGAGGAGCCCCACCACCCGGAAAGGGTCAGCCCCCATTAAGGATATCAAACCCCTACGGTGGCACGCATGACAATCTCGACCTCTCACCTTTTGGACGCCGTCGGGTAGGAGGCCCCCCGGCTGATTCTGCACCACACTCTGTACAGGAAGTTTAGGCAACATGGCCACGACAATGCACAAGAGGGATATCGCACGAGGTCTTCGACCACACCACACACGCGGGGTTTCACACAAAGGACCCACACAGCAATGGAGTATAATCGGGATTTCACAAGCACAAGGTTTGACGCCGCGGCAGGCTTTCATTCGAGGTACAGCCAGTCAACAGTGAGGATTCGTCGATTGATCGCTCTTTCTTCGGTACTCCCACTAGACTATGAGCGATCGCTCCTTAAATCAAGGCGATGATGGCGCATGAAGGTATCGAACCAGTGAAACAATATGCCGTACACCTACAACGCTAGATTTTATAGCTGCTGCAACTCGGACGCATCACGGTATAGGCTGTTTATTAATAACTCCTGCCCCTGTCGCTGTGGCGCCAGGGCTATCTACAACGTAGTAATACCTGTGTGCCACCTGCGTGCCAAATATGTCGCACTGTGCGGAGCACGCAGATCACTCGGCCAATACCGGTGTTGGATAGTGCGGTCGTATAGATCCGCCGTGCCAGGTTTTATACCAACAAAGTGCGAGCCTGAGCGTTGAACTTCATACATCACAAACTTCGGAGGAATCCAGCAACCGAAGGTCAACCCTTCCGATTTGACTGTGGTACGGATAAAAAAAAATGACGTTTACAAAACAGGACCATTGCAACACCGGCCTTCGACTACCGGGCTTGCAGGGAACGTGTGCGGCCTGCATTGCAAGAGGCTGATTGTATGAAAGACGCAATGTCACGCATCCCCTCCTCAACTATTACGGGGGTGCATATTAAATAGGACCTACGTTACTCATAAAAACCTCCATATTTATCTATTTTTACCAACAATATTTGGTTCTATTTACTATGGTGCCCCGTATTAGAGATCACGACATCGTTAATAATAGCGGTACACCGTTCTCGTTTGTGTGGTCCCCTTGCTTTGGAGGACATCGTACCGGGAAATCGTAGCAAGGGAGTTTTGTGTTTTATTGTTATCTACTGGCTGGCACACGACAAAGACCCCCACAGCCAGGGAGCCAATCCTGTCCCAACCTCGACCCACGTGTAATTCGCTTTGTCAAGTGGTGTTTCGTGTACAGAAAATCTGCAGAAAGTAAAACAGGGATGCATATGATACAGTATTCCCTTCAGGCGTATAGCTGACTTGAAGTCGCGGAAATGTCGCGGGCTCAAAAGGGAGAATACAGCAGGCCTTCGTTCCTCGTACCAGCTACCCCTTCCTTACGCGCCAACGCTAGCTACGCCTTACGTGCCACCGGGCAAGAACGAAGAACACAACAAAATTGGAAGCTGGTGAAGAACGAAGCAGAAGCCACCGGGGAAATAACCAGGCAACTACCACCGACCAGCCCAAACAAGTTCAAAGTTACTGTCGCTCTATCTTTACATAGCTACAGTTGTGAAGTTATCGTACTTTTCGAACATTTTTCTTCATACGACCATTTGCTTTCGGGTACCCCCGAAAAATTTTCAAATATATCGCTCCAGAGCAGAGTACCTGGCTCACCACGTCGGCCATGATCGCGACTTCGGAGTTGGACTTTTCGGGGGCTTTGCCGCTCTTGCCCGTTCCCTGTTGTTGTGGAAGTCTATCACACCGAGGAACAAGGAGTGAACAGCACATACATACCAGGTAGCAAACAGCACACAACACGCAGCAAACCGCAAACACAGTTAATGGGCCAGCAACCGCAAAAAGCACGGACCAACAGCCACAAGCGCCAATCGGACAGCAGCAGTAGCAGCAGCAGCAGCAGCAGGACGAGGGAACGTAATCAACAGCAAGCGACACGCACCGAGCAGCATATGCAAGGAGCACGAAGACAGGGAATAGAGTACGCAGCGAACAATAAAGCGGCGGGCAGCAAACAGAGGACAGAAACGGGAGAGCAGGCAAACATCAAAACGGCAACGTCAAACAAACAGCAAAAAACGAACAGCGAATATCAACAGCACGCAGCGAACGTATATAACAGCGATGGCAAGCAAGACACACAGAAAGCACGAAGGGGTGAGGGAGCGGAAGGGGGATGTATTCAGGATGATGCGCGACCGTCAAGGTAGAAGAAGGGATGACGGCGGGGGGCGGAGCAAGAACAGCAAAGGGCGAGGAGGGTATTCCGACAGACGTGCCGATTGTACTCTCGGCCGTGTACCTGGGAGATACACACCGCACTAACCACCGAGGTAACAGGTAACTCTGATTACTACCTTCAGCAACGCGACTACGATCATAATAGCGGTCGAAGTGCAAATAAGCAGGACACTGTTTTCATCGTACAGTACATCAAGTGTATCCGTAGGGCCAATTTCGGCTCTAATTTTTGCTGTTGTTGTGATCTCGATTCCAATTGCAATTTTGCTTGAAGTTTTAATTTCAGTCTCAAGATGTTGGTTTCACCTCCACACTATATTCCTACCTCCGCGAGGGTGCACGCAGATCTGAATCCCGGGCAATACACTACCCCCCCCCCCCTCCTATTTTGGACGGCGGGGAAAAGAAGCTAACGGACAAGTTCCGTGTATTTTTCGTTCGTCGCACACGCCTGCAGGCGCTGCTCTATGTACGTGTATAGACGCTACCCTATGTACGTGTATCTGGCAACGTTCTGCTTTGTGTACCGTATCCATAGATGCGGGGCATACGTTTCGGAATGCAATGTGATAGAACAAGAACCAAGACCAGCCTATTTGATTGATTACCATCGCGAGCAGTGTATACGCGTGCGGGGTTTTAGTACGGCGCATCGAACTTCGGACAAATTCCCGCCTGCTGTCAAAGTGGGTCCTATATCGCATTCGTTCAGATATACATAACAAGATATTCGTGAAACGAAGAACTAACCTTTTGACGAAGAACAAGCCGATATTAGCAGTTTTTCGTGATTTT
>JBBMHQ010094028.1:0-10458 GCA_037834295.1 Postelsia palmaeformis | reverse complement strand
GACCCCGGATCTGAGTTACGACTGAAGAGGGAGAGAGAGAAGAAGGGCGAAGATAATAAATGGGATGGACAAAAAAACCCCAAAAACTTTAGCTCCGACAGCAATATACATGGTGTGTTATTCTTAAACTCCGAGTAGCGTTTCCCTAAACGCGTACCAGCTACGTACGTAGGCAATCGAACAAAGGGTTGTAGCCACTAGGGTTCGTTATTTTGCTGCCTTTACGTCGGCGACTAATTTTCGGTTGCGTGTTTGAGTAAGGCGCGGGAGCTTAAACGCTTTTGACCTCTGACGTGGGCGCGTTCGTTTGTGAGTCGACGCGTGACGTTCGTTGGTAATAGGACGACTGTCAGTCAGTTTGGTTGGTTCACTTTCGACACCCGACTGCCATAATATGTAGCCATGGGTTCCGGCCAGGGGTGTGTGCCTTATTGGCAGCCTTAGTCATCACCCCTCTGGGACCTGAGAGGTATAGAGTCGGGACAAGAAAAAAGACGATTACGGTATCGACCGCTGGCCGGGTTAGTGGGGAGCTGTTGAAACGTTCGGTGCCCAGACGAGGAATGCGGAGACTTGTAGATAGCATGTGCTCGACACGGACGCTGCATGAAACTATTCGTGCTCGTGCTGCTGCGCACTAAGGCTGCACCTCGAAGAAAAGGGTTGATACGTGTAACATTCCGCCTATCATCTTACCTTCCGGCCTATCTCCGGGAAGAATTTTGTTGTTCTTGTTTTGAGACAGGAAAAATACACTTTTTGCGTTTTCTTGTGTGCTGGTAGGCATCAGTCTGGTCTGGGTGTTTAGGCGTTACCCTGGTATCTAATAAGACGCTAAAAAATGTGCGTCAGCTGTGAGTTTAACCGATCGGTCGATGCTCGACTTTGCAATGTGCATGATAGCCATGCACGCGTTTTCCATTATTTCCCAGGCGTATGTTTAGTCGGGAGAGTCAAGGGGGGTTGTACTGTAAATAGGTCGTTGGTATGGAGCGCAGAACATGCATATGTTCACGTTTCCGTTTTTTTCTGTACCCGGTATATATTTTCATGCTGCGGCATACGCCGGCCGCGCATGTGCCATGTTTCTTGTAAAATGTATTCTTGGTATACATACAAGCCGGCGTCCTCAGTTGCTTGATAGGTGGTCTACGTGCCTACTAGATATCAAGTTCGTGGGCTCGAGTCTCACCGAGTGCATACTCTTGGGCCACTTCTTATGGTGTCGGATTTGCAGTCAGCTGGAAATGATGCTATCAGCACGCTCGCACGAGGTTTTGCCCCGAAAATGTGCGAAACTACTATTTCTCACCTCATAATGAGTTGGACTTTTCTCCAAGACCTGTCTGAAGCTGTTTCCCGCTTCTTCAGGTGCCAGGCTGCAGGAAATTACCTCCGGTACCTTTCCCGATCCGACTGGGTCAAATACGATTACGATCAGGGATCGGATCGGGAAAAACAACAGGGTCCGATCCAATCGGGAATCGTAATCGTATTCGACCCAGTTGGATCGGAAAAGTACCGGTAGTGATTCCCTGCAACTAGGCACCTGGAGAAGCGGGAAACAGCTCCAGAGAGGTCTTTGAGAAAAGTCCAACTCATTATGAGGCGAGAAACAGCAGTTTCGCACATTTTCGGGGCAAAATCTCGTGCGAACGTACTGATAGCACCATTTCCGACTGTCTGCGAATCCGACTGCATAAGAAGTGGCCTTGAGGACTTTTTCTTCCACAAGAATTACCGAGCGCCAAAGCGCGAGAGCAACGTTGGCAGCATTCGGTAAAATCTACGGGCAATAGGTGGACGCCAAACCTCCACGGGCGACAAAATTGAAGGCACGTACCGGGGGGGGGGGGAAAAGGGCGACATCTGTGACCACGGCTCGTTCGGGAGGTCGCTGAGGGTAAAATATCGTACGACGAGTCCAGCTGGAGAGTCAAAGCGACTAACTATATATTATATACCAGGTATATATATGTATTATACGAAGTATGTTCATAGTTTGGGGACCTCTCTGGCTGGCGCCCGGGTCACCAGGGTATTTTCAATGGCCAATTCAAATGTGCGCTTGCTTACCGTAGTATACTGTATTCAGGCACTATTTCTCATGTTCTCTATTTTTTTTCTCTGGCCCCGATTGCCTTTACTTCATTCGCCACTGCCGACGACGCGGGTCCTTTCCCCTGTCCCCTCCCTTTCCGGTGCCGAACAACGCCCCACGTTTTTTTTCGCAGCACCCTAACGCCGGTGTGGAAGCAGCTGGGGCTGCTGTGGGATATGCAGCGGAGGGGTCTGATCGACAGCAAATTCAATGACTTTTAAATTGTTCGAGTGGCTGACATTTGAGTTGGGGTTTTTAGTTGGTTTGGGTTTTTGGAATTCTAAAGTTTGAAGTTTAAATTTTGGCGTGCGCTGGCTGTTATCGACTTGTGCTGACTGATGAATTACTCTAGCTGCTGGCTTGCGCTGGTCGCTGACTTTACTTTGGATGAGGGTACTGACTTTTATGCTAGCTAGGGGCTTCAATGCCTGATGGTTGCGCTAGCTGAGTGAAATCCTGCTTGTGGTCTAGTGAAGTCCTGCTTGTGGTACCAAGTACCTGGTATATGATTAGCGCTGATCGGTGAGTCACACGGGCTTATGGGGCGGTCTTCGTGCGGGCGCTTTGGCTCATTTCCTCGCGTTTGCCGCTGTTTTGTTTCGTTTCCCACATAAACCCGAATTCTCAATGGCGACGAAACCTTTTGCATCGTCAGTTAGTCGGTGAGCGATTCCGGGGCCCTATGGCTCGTCGCGTAATACCGGCGATCCGATGTAAAGTCCCGTTGTAGGCAAGAGGCATGAAACATCGGTCGTGCGTTTCAACACTGCATTTCAACACTCCCCTACGAATGAATCGATGTTCAACTATTTATATCGTCGAACGTACCGTCTGCACTTGTTCACCACCGGGCCCAGCCTCGATGGAAAGGTTGAAAATCCACTTGAAATCTCAAACCCGAACCGTCACCTCAAACGACCGCCTGGGCAAGCTTTCGGAACGAAAGTGGGAGGAGGAGCGTGTGTACACTTACCAGCTGTGTTATCCAATCTGAGTCACTACTTTATATTATTAATTGCACTGGTTTTCCGATGCCGCACGAAAACGACCAACTGCTCGTGATGGTTTTCACCGGTAAGAAGTGGGCACTTACATACTCTGTCTGCACAGCGCTCCGGATGCATTCCAGCGTGTCGAGTTTCCCTCGTTCCGTCGCCGTTTGCCTTACTCAGTATGCTCAGTGAAATCTCTTGCCTTCCGATTTGCTCGTAGCGGGTAACGAGAGCCTTTCCTTCCTTTCTTCCTTCCTTCCTTCCTTCCTTCCTTCCTTCCTTCCTTCCTTCCTTCCTTCCTTCCTTTTTTGGCACCCTGGGTTTTCTTACTGTAGAGACGAGGCCAACGATGTGCGCTGCCCTGCGCCCTGCTGTTCCCCAATGTACTGCCTGTACATAAATGAGGTTTGGTCGTGCCCTGGGTGGTTCTGACTGTTTTCGTTTTGATAATCGTTCATCGCCGGCATTCCCGATGGCTTAGCAGGTGGCCCGAGTGCCTAGCAATATCCATTTCGTGGGTTCGATTCTCACGGAGTGCATGCTCGTGAAAACATTTCTTGCTCCAACAATTGACTCGCGGAAACGCGAGAGCCCGACTTAGCAACATTCGATGGAAACCGACGTGGCAGTGGGAATGCCTAACCCTATGCGCGATAACAATGGAGGCACGTACCCGGGGGGGACAGGGGACGACGACGCCTGTAACCACAGCTTGTTGGCCAGAACTAGCCAGACGATCGCTGAGGGTGAAAACCTCCGACGAGTGACGCTGGAAAGTAAAAGTGGTGATTATAACCGAAAAATATTATGACTAAAGGCCCATCTTAACGGGAAACTTTAGTTGGAACAAAAATCATGTTCCGAATTTTTTTTTTATTGACAACTAGTACACCGTTCCCCCCATCATAGGGACCCGCACACGTTTTTTTCGAAATCAGATTGAAATTCATTGAATAAAAAAAAAAACCCAACTGGAGTTCCCCGTAAAGATGGGGCCTAAGGGACGCGCCAATCCTATTTTTCGCATCGAAGGCACGATACATGTGCTATCGATATAGATGATGCTTGTCAGTAGCCATCATGTTCGTTACTCGACAAGACTTTTCCGTCATATGGTAGAGGTTTACTTACACATTCTAGGCACAGCAGACAGTTTTTTAGTCTGTGAGTTTTAGTAGGATACAGCAGCGGCAGGTGTATTTTTACACTGTGCACCCGTACACAGAATGAGTCCCAGTGACGAGTAGTACCACCGGATCTACTGCAGTACGTACGCACATATCTACGGCAGCAGCACATACATGCAAAAAACGTGCAATAATCGGTTTTTAGAACAGAGTCACAATTTTGGTGGGTGCGATTTGGTCTGTTTGTCCGCAGTCACGAGGAGACTCCGACCCTCGCAAAATCTGGCCTTAGACTGCTCCCGACCTTAACGTGTATACCGCGCGAATCGATAGCGGACACACATACAAGCAGCCTAGGCCAACTTTCGGGTTCAACGGAGCCCTGCGCCTTGAGCTACGCGACCCAGCCTCACCGGGGGGAAAATCGCTGTCACAAAAAAAAATGGAAAACGCGAGAACGAGTATCTCGGACTTTGGAAAGTTGAGTATCGACCGATCGGTTGAACTCACAGTTGATTTGCTTTTTCGGGGTTTTATGAAAGAAGGGTGGTGTTCCAGGACCGAACAATACCTCATAAGAGCGACCACACGACAACCGCCTACAATCGAAATCGGGCGAGCGAATTGCTGCTGCTCGTCCCGTGATCCGGTTTGGTAAGATGGAAAACAACTCTGATCACACCACAAACAGGGCATCCGATGAGGTATGGTTTGAACCATGACGATCGCCTCCGCGAGGGCTTCGACCTGATGCGTGCGGCATGGGCGTAGTCTTTCTGAAAGGAAGAAGGGAGGGAGGGATGGAGGAAAGCCTTTACCACACTGCTGTGCCGCTGATCGCTCTCACGAGCACGGTACGAATAACAAATTTCACCCGACCCTATTCCACTTGAAAATAGAGTTGATCGACAAACAAAATGTTTTCGCTGGCCACGGGCGATTGTTCTTGCTCGGCGCGTCCCGTGTCGACCCGTGATCCGTTTTGGTATGCTGGAAGTCAACTCTGGTAACTCCACACACGGGGCACCCGACGAGGTGTTATTCGGACCATGACGACCGCCTCTGCGAGGGCTTCGGCCTGATGCGTGTGGCATGGGCGTAGCCGTTTCGAAAGAAATTCGCCCGTAGGTAACCTTAGAGTTACCCTCATCGGGACAGACACTTTTTTCTGGAGCCATTCTAGAGACCGCAACTGCACCAGTTGTGGTACAATCGTACGCTATCTTTCGAACGGGCAGAGGGACGGACGGACAAGAAGGAAGATTCCAAAAAAGTATACCTTACCGCAACACCTACCACCTGTAGCATATGTCGACCGCCAGCTGCTTCCACTTATTTTATTCCGCGGGTCGAAAAGAGTTAACCCCAGGCGCATGCACACTCTCCGGCAATCGGTCAAATGGTCGTATTTATCTGTTTTTTCAGACCAACGACCTGAACCAACCCTCTCTCCTGTCACTGCCAGATGTGTTTTTTCGTCGCAGCCTGTGTTCCTTGAATCCCTTCAGAATTGATAGCTGCCTGCGCTTGGCTTTCTGACCACGGACTACTTCGTAGCATATTTTTCGGGCGATCGGTTCGAGGGATAACAACGTCGACAAGCAAAAAACTAACAATATTCGTCGGGAAGTTGCAATTGGAGCACGGAAAGATTACTATCAACAACAATATGAAGGAGAAAAGGCACCACGCACCTTCACTACAATGACAATATGATACACACAAAACAGATGAAAAATAAAAACGGTACCTGATACTATTAATAGCATAGTCCACTCTCCAGGCAAGGTATTCTACTGTATACTTCGTACATCTATACATATGAACGCCTACCATGCAAGTGTTCGTCAGCTTTTCTCGAGAGCCTGACTCGTCACCACCTCTCGCTCTAGAGAGCAAGACTCGTGCACGATCTCTCGGTCTGGAGAGCAAGGCATGTCACGACATTTCGCGAATCTACGAACCTCCCCCCTTCTCCGTCTTCCCCAACGCGACCCCCCCTTCCCCCCGGGGCAAAACACTTGGCCGAGCTAGTTCGATACCTCCTGGCAGTAGCGAAACGGCCAACCAATCAGCCAATCGCCGAAACCCAAACAATCAGAACCGAACGACCAACCAACCCACGCTTGTGTGCATCGCTCCCGACAGTCGCGACCCGCGAGCGACACAGGCACAACCACCACAACCCCCCTTCAAGCGAAGAGCGGTTCATCTCGAAGCAGCGCAGTCACCGCCGTCACGTTCGTCCTCCGAACCAACGGCGCCTCGTGTGGGGCAGGCGCCCAGACAACGATAGAGCATCCAGCATGGGAGGGAGGACCCAGCAAATCGCTCAACAACGCATGCCCCCCCGTCCCTCATTTCCTCCCACTCCCTCCCCTTTCCTGTGCCCTGTCTCGGAAGGAATGCGTGGTCAATGGTCAAAGGACTAAGGCAAGAAACAAATGGGGACGCCCCCCCCCCCCTCTCCCCCTTCCCCTCTCCCGTTTCTCCCTCCTCTCCCCCCGAAAACCCACCTGCCCCTCCCTGTACCAACGCCACAAAAAAACGTAGCAATCTAACTTTTGGTGGAAGCAATGCCGTTGCCCTTACCCTTACCCGCCGTCCCACCCTCCGCTCCGGTAGCAGCACCGGCCCTACGCCCTCCACTCCCAGGTGTCTCCTCGTCCGCGCCGGAGAAGAATCCAGGCAGTAGGGGAGTCGCGAGCTTACCGTTGCTGGCACCCATTCGCCCAACACTACCACCGCTGACACCACATCCAACACCTCTACCAATACCACCACCACCACCGACAACACCACCGCTACCACCACCACCCCCCCCACCACCCCTACCACTACCCCCCGCGTCACCACCAGCACCGCCTTTGCCTTCGACCGCGTGCGCCGTAGCCGCCGT
This sequence comes from Postelsia palmaeformis, assembly GCA_037834295.1. NCBI lineage: Eukaryota > Phaeophyceae > Laminariales > Laminariaceae > Postelsia > Postelsia palmaeformis. The sequence continues at coordinate 3,339 of JBBMHQ010094028.1, read as the reverse complement.
AGCGTTTTTACCACGAGCGGGGGCGGGACGAGGGGCGGCAGCGGCAGCGGCGGCGGCAGCCGCAGCAGCAGCAGCAGCAGCAGCAGCAGCAGCAGCAGCAGCAGCAGCAGCAGCGGAAGGCTGACCTTCGGCAACGGCTTCCCCAGACGAGCTACGCACAGGTGGTGAAGAGGATGACGGACAAGACGTTGCACCATTCACCCCCGCCCCCGCCCCCACTCCCGCCGGCACCACCGCCGTCGTCAGTCCCACTCTCGCCCCACTCCCCGCCCCCCGAGCTTCAACCCCAACCCCCACTTCCACCGCCCCCCCCTCAACTTCCACCGCCCCCCTTGGTGCAACCCCGACTCCTACCCCTAACTCCGGCGACACCCCTGCAACCACGCCCCCCACTCTCGGCCTCTCGTCTGCCCCACCACCACCACCACCACCACCACCCTGCCTCGCCGCAGCAGCAAGAGCAGCCGCCCGGGCGCGCCGCAGGGTAAACACGCAGCGGCCGACCCCCAAAGCGTGGTAGTCCAGCTGACCCCTGTCCGGATGGTTGCCTACCTGAGCCGCAAGAGCGGAGAAGCACTTGCGCACCCTGGGGGTGTCCACGCGGTGGGAGCCCCCGTTGCGAGGGTAGCGGTTTCCCAGAAGGTATCGGGTCAGGCAGTCGAACCCTGTCGGCGTCCCGTTGCTCTGGCAGAGGTTGGTTAGCTGACGACGGCTCGCCTGGTTTGGGCAGAGGGGCGTGGGGGGGGGGTGGGGGGGGGCATGGGGCAGGCGGGGAGTAGGGGAGGTACTCACTTGTTGCTTGCCTGAGTCATTTGAGCATTGATCACGCATCACTTCCGAGACGGAGCACAGCGTGCAGAAGGGAGTGGTGGGGAGCGAGAAGAGGGCGAGATTCGGCAGCAACCAACAACAAACGCACTAGCATCAGCAGCACCCAAGAATACCGACAAGAATGCCACCAGGGCGAACACAAACATAACAAGAACAAAACCCAATAACGAAAACAATAAGTAACCCCCCCCCCCTACTGGGTATAAGGGGATCAATCGTATCATGCACTATTAATAGCTAGTGTTCATGGTAAGACACCCAAGAAACAGTTACATAGTACCCCCATTGCTGTCTCTGGAAGTGGCTACGCCGGAGATTAAACTATCTCATTGAAGCTGTCATCCACATGCAAGTCCGCCTCACAAGCGGTTCTCAGTAAGGATGCAGTCCACCCTTCATGCAACTCGCACCCCTTGGCACCTCAACTGCCTCCGTCGTCGATCACTCACCACCAGGTATCCCGAACCCCAAGGAGCAGGCTGTACAGCGGCGCGTACTAACGCCATCACGGGGCCGGGCGGCTCCCCCGCATCATCGGCAAGCTTGCTCAGAAAAGCCTTAGCTTCCTCTTGGTGAGCCGGTGGCTCGCTATCTTGAAGCTTGAACGCTGTCAAAACAAGTTTTTCGGCGGCCTAGGTCGAGCCATGAAACATGGTAGGGGCGGGAGGGAGGAATGGGGAGGGGGAGACGCAGCCGCGGGATGAGGCGAGGAAGGAACGGAGGACAGGGTACAAGAAACGCCCAACAGTGCACACGAAGGAGTGTAAGCTCGCCGCCATGGGCAGGGTGAAAAAACATCAATACTACATACTGGTATGGGGAATTCGGCTGCTCTGATATCAAGAAGAGGGGAGGCGTGGAATAAAAAGTACGTTTGTGTGCGCCTGTCCCCCAAAAAATAAAAAATAAACACAAGACGTCTGGTAAAAAAAAAATCTCCTCCTGCCCGCCACCACCACCCCGTAACCGGAGCGCAAACACCTTACGCCGCCTTCACCGGTCCCACCCCGCCACACACAGCCGCACCTGCCATTGTCTAACAGGAGCCAAGAACCGCGGGCTAGCACCTCCCGCCGCAGCGTGCGCGTAGATGCTGGTCAACGCATCTGAACCAGCCTCCGCGCCGCCCCCCGCCCCCCCCCCACCTTCTTCGAAACCCGCCCGCCTTTCCAACGACACACCGTTTGCCATGCTGGTGATGGTAGGAGTGGTGGGACCTCCCATCCCAGCTAGCAAAGCTTTGCAATCCCCTCCTCCTGCAGAATCCACCCACGCCCCGTCACCCCCATTCCCTACCCCCTCACCACCCGGTGTTTCTTTCGCCACCTCGGTGGCAGCAGAGAGCGGCCTGCCATTGCCGCCAACGTCCACAAATACCATCGACTCATGCTCCGCGTTCGCGTCCGCAATTGATGCCTTGATCGCGGCGGCCGCCGCCGCTGCCGCCGTTGCTAATCTTTCCGCCGGGCTCCGCGCCTCCGCTACGGCCGCCGCTGCTGCTTCCGCTGTCACTCCCGCCGCCGCTGCCAGAGCCGCGGCCGGCGAAGGCGGTGCTAAGAAAGTTCCACCGCTAACGGCACCGGCAACCCCCCCCGCAACACTATCGCCACCGCTACCTCCTCCAGAAGCAGCAGCGGCAGCGGCGGCAGCCTGCGCCTTAACCACCGCGGCTTGCGCTTCTACCAAGCTCTGCGCCACCCGTAACGGTGGCAACCCCTCCTTTCCGCCGCCCTTGTGCGCAGTGGAATCCTGTTGCTGTGCGCTTGACGTAAGATGACCCCCTCCTGGTCCTCCTCCAGCTGCTGCCGCCACCGCGAGCCGACCCCACTGCCCCCCGCCCAGCCCAGCAAGCGCCGCTGCCGCCGCCGCTGCCGCCCGGAGGTCCGAAGGGTGCCGCCTTCCTCCCACCCCAGGAGCAGACGCCGCCCCCGCTCCTTTCCTGCCCCCATCCCCACGCCCACCTCCGCCGCCGCCGGAGAACGCCTTCCAAGGTGGGCCGAGCACCTTGACCTTAGCGGCGGCCATAGCGGCCGCTGCTGCCCTCGCCGCTGCGGTTGCCTCCGCCTCCGTGGGCTGCTCCGTCTGCCGCCGCTGCCACGCCTGGTGCTGCAGGTCCTGGCGGTACCGCTGCTCTTGATGGTGGGGATGCTGCTGGTGGTGAAGATGCTGCTGGTGGTAGTGCCGCGGCTGGTTTCCTTGAGACGCTGCAGCCGCCGCCGCTGCTTCTGCTGCTGCTTCTGCCGCTTCTGCTGCTGCCTGCCCTCTCTCGCCCACACCGTCCCCCGTGCCATCCCACTCCGCCGTGGAGGGTGGGGGCAAGGAGACCGGATCAGGAGCGCAGGTGCCCCACGCGCGCTTCACCGACCGCCGGTGTTGGTAAGGTGGAGCCGCCGCCGTAGCCGCCGCAGCAACAGCTGCCGCCGCCGCTGACGCCGCTGCTGCCGCCCCCGACGAAACATGGTTACCGATACTGCTGTTGCTGTTGATACTGCTGTTGGCGGTGCCATT
>JBBMHQ010094017.1:0-10459 GCA_037834295.1 Postelsia palmaeformis | reverse complement strand
TGGTACTGCCGCTGCTGCCGATGCCGACGTCGCCGTGCTTGCGCCTAGGGCTGGCGTCGGTGGCTGTACCCTCTGCACTAATATCGCCGAACAATCACTCGCACCCTTCGGGAAGCGGAAGACCGGAGCTCCCGTCGCTTGCGGGGGGTCAAAGGCGGCCCTTGCTGATGCCTCGACAGGTCAGACGGAACAAAAAGAGGATAACAGCAAGTCGAAGACAATTCGGGGTATGTGTACACGCGGAGGGGACGATGGTGGTGGTGGAGGGGGTAGTCATGGTGAAGTTGAAGTAAAGGTGGGTGGCGGCGGTGGTGGAGGTGGTGGCGGAGGGGAAGATGGTGACGACGATGAGGTAGTGAGCCTGGTTCGCACGCGCGCTTACGCCATGATCTCCCGGCACAACGCGAGGCAAAACCACAGCAGGAACAGATACGGGAGCCGGAGCCGGGGCCGGAAAGGTGGAAGTGGTGGCGGAGGGGGAGATGGTGACGACGACGAGGTGGTGAATCTGGTACGCACGCGCGCGTACGATATGCTCTTCCGGCACAACGCGCTGCAGAACCACAGCAGGAGCAGGTGCGGGAGCCGGAGTCGAGGTCGGAGTCGGAGCCGAAGTCGGGGCCGGAATAGGAACCAGAGCCAGAGCCAGAGCCCAAGCCGGAACCAGAGCCAGAGAAAGAACAGGAGTAGGAGCAGCGGCAATGAAAGTGGCGGCGAAAGCGGTGTCGGCGGTTGTGGCGGCGGTGCCGGAGGTAGCGGTGGTGATAGTGTTGATCGTAGAAACTGTGGCGACGGCGACGGTGGCGGTGGTGTCGGTGGTGGTTGCGGTGCCGGCGGCGGTGGAGGGGATAGTGGTGATGGTGGTGGCGATCGTTGTAGCGTGAACAGCATAAATTCATATATTCACTGTCCCCAGCGCGAAGACGCTCAACAAGGTGGGGACGGCTGTGCACGTGGGAGGAAACGAGGCCTCAACGGTTGCGCCGCCGAGGTACGTGCGTGAGGGGAGCGTCGGGTTAAGCTGGGCCGGGAGAAAGGTGGAGTAAGGCAGGGTAGGGCCGGGTAAGTCAGGGTAGGGCCGGGTAAGGCAGGGTAGGGTAGGGTAGGCCCAGGAGTTACCGTTTCTTTTAATTTATGTAACGGGGGCTATGCCGGTGGGTCGACGTTTTTGGAGGTAGCAGGGTTATAGTGGTGGAAAGCGCTGTGGCGCCTTACCATTGAGTATCCACTGCATGTTTCGACCCGCTTGTCCTAAAGTTGTCACCTCCCCCCTCCCCCGCTTGGCTATTCTCTGTCTCCCGGAGAAATGCGTGTTTCTGTTTTTAGTGTCAACTCTACCCTAGATCGAGATTTCTTATGTGTGTCTGTGTGTCCATGTTTCCATGTGTCTGTGTGTCTATGCCTCCTTCTGCGTATGTTTGTGAGTGAGTGTGTCTATATCAGGGTGTGTTTTTCTTCTTGCGACCCCCTCATCCTTCTCCTCTTGCATCCCTCGTGCCTCCTCTTCTCCCATACCCCCCCCCCCACCCCCTATTCTATATAGGTTGGGTTGGCGTCGGTTGGCAACGACACTGTAAAACACGCCGCTTACTACGTGAGCTAGGCAACCAGGGTACCGTATTTGTTTTTTGGCGGTCGTCCACAGCTGGCCGTCGAGTTAGATCGCTTGTGGGAGATAAAGAACCTTTATTCCGCACAAGGGAATTGACCGTATCATGTAGTGTTCAAGGTGAGGCATCCAAGAGGCAGTTACATAGTACTCCCATCGCTGTCTCTGGAAGTGACTACGCCGGACATTAAATCAACTCATTGAAGCTGTCATCCATATGCAAGTCCGCTTCACAAGCGGTTCTTAGTAGGATGCAGCTCACCCTTCATGCGACTCACCAGACACCTCACGGTGCTTTACGTTTGGTGCAAGCAATGTCTGCCTGGCCGGTGAAAACCTGACATGCTCCGTCCCGGCTTTGTAGGGATGCGAGGGTCTATGGTCATACGACTACGGTCATGTATGAGATCGAGTATATCTCTCCTATCGTGTACACACTCCCCCTTTCATTATTGGGTTAGCGTCGGTTGGCGACGACGCTGTGAAACACGCCTATCACTGCGTTAGCTAGACAGCCAGGGTATCGTCTTTTTCTCTTTTTTTTTGGCTGTTACCACGACTGGCGGCCTAGAGCATTTTTGTGCGGGGAGAACCTTCACTCCGCACAAGGGGGATGATCATATCACGCAGTTAGTACAAGGTGAGGCACCCACGAGGTAGTGATATAGTAAACCCATTGCTGTCTCTGGAAGTGGCCACCCCAGAAATTATATCAATCAATTGACGCTATCATCATATGCAAAAAAATCCGCCTCAAGAGCGGTTCTTAGTAGGATGCAGCTCACTCTTCATGCGACTCGCCCAACGCCTCACGGCGCTTTGCGCTTGGTTCAAGCAATGTCTGCCTGGTTGGTGAAAACCCGAGGTGCTCCGTCTCGGCATTGTAGGGGTGCGAGGGTCTATGGCCATACGACTACGACCATGCATGATAATGAGTACAACCCCCCCTCCTCCCGTCACATCTTGGATCCACATATTTTTTACACTATGTTAGGGAATTTCGAGAGATGACCCCGCACACGCACTGCCGAGAAAAAAGCAGAAGCAGCAGCAGCAGCAGTAGCAGCCGCAGGAACAGGGGCAGGGGCAGATGCTGCCGCCGCAGCTACGGCTGGCGTGGCAGTCGCCACGCCGGCTCGGCCCCCTTTATGATGAACAAAGAGCGATCCACCGCGTCCTCAAGACCAGGCGGCGATGATCGGCGGAGACGACTGTTTTCCGCACAGGAGTTGTGGTGGCGCGGGCAACGCATTGGTCGGTTGGGTGGTCGCTACGCGTGAACGACAAGTAGGTTGAGTAGTAGGGTGGTTACGACCAGACTATTGGCGGATTGGCTGGTTGAGAAGCGACTGATCGGTCGAGTGGTAAGTTTTTCGCGACCAGAGGATTGGTCAGTCGTACCTTGTGGGGTGGGTGGGTAGGTGGATGGGCGGATTGTCAGGTCTCAGTTCTGCTTCTCGACCCCGCCGGTCCGGCCTGGCATTGACTTGGCCTTTGGCTTGGCCTTTGGCTTGGCCTTTGGCTCGGCCTTCGGCTTGGCCTTTGGCTTGGCCTTCGGCTTGGCCTCTGGCTTGGCCTTTGGCTTGGCCTTTGGCTTGGCTTTTGGCTTGACCGTTGGCTTGGCTGTTGGCTTGGCCTTTGGCTTGGCCGTTGGCTTGGCCTTTGGCTTGGCCTTTGGTTTAGACTTTGGCTTGGCCTTTGGCTGAGTGTGCGGCTTGGCCTTCGGCTTGACGTTCAGCTTGGCCTCCGGCTTAAGCCTGCGCATCTGTCTCGTTCCGTCGGTGTGCGACCTCGCTGGTATGCTGGTTTTCGATCGGTTTCAGATGGAGGGCGAGGACAGGGGGAGGGTGAGAGGGGAGGAGGTAGGGGGGGGGTGCAGGAGGGGAAAGGGGGAAAAAGAGCAGAAAATGCGGTTGATCCGCCTTCACGTTGACTCGTGGAGAAATAGCGCTCTGTGTGTCTGCGTGCCCCGATCTAGTGCAGCCATGCAGTGGCAATTTTGGAGCGCAGATGCGTTTTGGGCAAGTCGGTGACTTTTTGGCCAGCGTCACACTTACCATTGCTCCATCGTAGAGGATTCATTGTGCCTCTTCTGTAGAGCGGGAGGTGGGTGACTGACGTCGCGATGACCACGCCGGCTCGTCCGCCTCCCTAACGGACAAAGCGCGCGGCTGCCGCGTCCTCAGCACCAGGCTGTGATGACTCGACAGGGACAGGATTTTGCGCAGTAGCTATTGTGACGCGTGCATCGATGGATCGGTTGTCTGATCGTTGCTTGTCAAGCGACAGGTCGGTTGGGTGGTAGGGTGGTTACGACCAGACCTTGGGTGGGTTGGCTGGTTGGGGAGCGACTAATTAGTCAAGTGGTATCATAGGTTGGTTGTGACCAGATGATTGATCGATTGTGACTTGCCGGGTGGATGTGTGGGTGGGTGGGTAGATTGTCAGGTCTCAAGCGCTTTCTGCTTGCCGGCCTCTCCGAATCGGTTTGCGGTTGGCTTGGCCTCTGGCTTGGCGTTTGGCCTGGCCGTTGGGTTGGCCTCTGGGTTGGCCTCTGGCTTGGCCTTTGGCTTGGCCTCTGGCTTGGCTTTTGGGTTGGCCTTCGGCTTGTCTTTGGCCTTGCCCTTGGCGCTGCCTTTGATGTCGCCTGCCTTTGGCGCTGCCATTAGTGCTGACGTTAGCGCTCCCTTTGGCGCTGCCTTGGACTCGGCCTTCGGCTTGGGTTGTTGCTTGGCGGGTGGCCTGGCCTATGACTTGGCCTGTAGCTTGGCTTTAGGCTGGGTCTTTGACTCGGTGTGACCTTCGGCTTATCCTGTGGCTTGGTATTTTGGCTTGGCCTTTGGCGCTTCTTTCAGCACTTATATTGGTGCTAACTTTGACGCCGCCTAGGACTTGGCCTTCGGCGTGAGCTGTTGCTTGGTCTGTGGCTTGGTCTGTGGCTTGGCCTGTGGCTTGGCCTTCGGTTTGATGTGGCTTTCGACTTGGCCTGTGACTCAGCCTGTAGCTTGATATTTAGAGCTTCCTTTGGCGCTGCTACTGGCGCTGCCTATGGCGCCGACTGTGGCTTGGGCTATGACTTGACCTGCGGCTTGGCCTGTAGCTTGCCCATTGCCTTGGCCTTTGGCTTGACCTTTGGCTTAGCATTTAGCTTGGACTTTGACGCTGGCTTCGGCGCTGGCTTTGGTGCTGCCGTGGGTTTGAATTTCGGCTTGGCCTGTTGCTCGGCCTGTGGCTTGGCCTGTGCCTTGGCCTTTGACCTGGTCTTCGGCTTCATCTTTGACTTGGTGTGGCCTTGGGCCTGGCCTGTGGCTTGGCCTGTGGCTTGGCCTGTGTCTTGGCTATGGCTTGGCCTAAGGCCTGGACTGCGGCTTGGCACGTGGCTTGGCCTGTGGCTTGGCCTGTGGCTTGGCTTTAGCCTTGAACTTTTTGCCCTTAACTTGGTATTTGGAGCTGCCACTGGTGCTGCCTTTGGTGTAGCCTTTGTCGCTATCGTTGGTGCTACCTTTGGCGCAGCCACTGGTGCTGATGTTGGCGCTGCTTCTGGCGCTGCCTTGGAATTGTTCTTCGGCTTATGATATTGCTTGGCCTGTGGCCTGGCCTTTGGCTTGACCTGTGGCTTGGCCTTTGACTTGGCCTGTGACTTGGTATTTGGCTTGGTCTTTGGCTTGATGCAACCTTCGGCTTGGTCTGTTGCTTGACCTCTGGCTTGGCCGGTAGCGTGGCCTGTGGATTGGCCTTCGCTTAACCTTTGGAGCTGCCGTTGGCTCTGCCATTGGCGATGACTCTGACGCCGACGTTAGCGCTGGCTTTGGTATGGTATTTGGCTCGGTCTTCGGCTTGTACCTGTGCATCTATCTCGTTCCGTCAGTGTTCGACCGTGCCGAATAGTTAATTTCCGGTCGGCGGATAAGACTACGGGTGAGAGTGAAACAGGAGGAGGAGGGGTGGGGGGGGTGAGGGGGTTAGGGAAAATGGAGGTAACGGGGGGAGGGGTTGGAAGAGGGGTAAAGGGAGAAGATCTGGTTGATCCGCCTTCACGTTGGCTATGCATGAATGAAGTTCTTTGTCTGTCTATGTGCGTGTCTGTTGCAACCAAACAGCGGCAATTTTGTAGCACAGGTGAAGTAATAGGCGAGTCGGTGACTTTTAGATCAGCCCCACACTTACCACTATCCCACGGAAAATAACTCATCGTGTTTGTTCTGTAAAGCGGGAGGTGGGGGGCGTTCGGCGAACTGGCCCAGAATCTGACATGGTAACCGATGGAGCCCGGGATCTGATACTATAGCGAGATGGGTTCGATAATTTGGAGTGACGGCTGAGCGGGTCTGGCCCCTCCTGACTATCCATCATGGTGCCCCATCTTAGAGAATTGTGATTCTTTTTGCGTAGAGCGGGGGCGCGTGCCCGTAAACGAAGATGTCCGGGGTCCGGTGCTAAAAGAGGGGGTCCGGACCGGGTTTATTTGTGGGAGGGGTCCGGAATCTCGGAGTATTAGCCAAAGGGGTTCGGGACTTGGGGCGATTACCGAAAGGGTTTGGCGCCTCCTAGCGCAATCACCCATCGTGTCGCCATCTGTTGGTAAAGGTGGCGGCGGAAAGCTAAGGCTATAGTTTGGTTATATAGAGGCAGCTGAGAGTGCGGGTGGGGTGGTTGTCTGCTGGGTTGGGGTGTGTATTTCTGCCGCATATTTCGACCCTTTTTAATAATGTAATTTTGTTGCCAAAAATATCTTCAAGTGGTATGTCTCCAACAACGTGGGCGTAGTTGTAAAGGGTTATCCGCAGCAAAAACACGATGGATGCGCTTGTTGTGGTGGCCATCCGTGATGTTGTTGTGAAGAATAAATGTCGGTGCCGTTGTTAATAGTGTAGTCTCACCAGGGTGGGCACGAGCGCGGGGGGGGGAAGGCTCCATATGTCTAAAAAATACTTCGTAGGGGTGGTGGTGATGATGCCGAGCAGGGGGGTGGTGTCGATAGATATACAAAATGTGACAGATATACCCTGGTACAAAATATGACGTGGTGATGGTGGCGATGACGATGACTGAGTTTACAACACATCCTGTAATTAAGTTACGATAAACAGGATAAACTCCTCGTATACATGCGAAGTTGTGGAGAATATTTTTTTGTTGACGTGAACCGAAGAGTGTGGCCATGTTCTTGACGTTCGGTGCTGTAGGAGACCACACAAAGAAAAGAGGGGGGGGTCGAAAAGGGTGCTACTTTAGGTGTTGTGTGTATGTATGCATCGCGAGAAGGCTTATAAGTGATAAATGTAAGTATGGGTGTACTTGCAGAGCAGTACCTATGAGTTGATTTTATATTTAGGATGAAAGCAGCCATATTTGTGTGGTTTGCTTTCCTTATTTTTCACCAGGAGAGGAGAGCGTGTTGAGTTTGATCTTCTTCTTGGGATTGAGTTTCAGTCCTTGTTTCGAACGTTTTCACCATCCGATAGTGTGCGGCATGGGCTTCAACGGTGATGCTTTTGGGGGGGGGGAGATCTTTCGGGGTCATTAGGACAACTGCTGGCGGGGGAAAAATACCCTTGTCTATCTTTAGGGATTGTTGATCATCGATTAATGACGGGCGGTTGGTTGACTGGGAAGGGATTGTCAAGAGCCGTTTATGGATCGTATTCCTCGGGGATTGAGCTGGAAAGCAAAGATGACTAGGAAAACTTTATCATGAAACGGTATACCTGGGGTGTTCCGCGCCGCTCTACGGTTCGTTTCAAGTCTGACAAAGAAATAACCTTATGTATTATACTGGCAGTGCTCGTTGGCCGAGATACCGCTGTACGGTCCTACGGTACACCGGGCCCGAACACTACTCAGCAGGCAGGGTGGTATACACTTTTCAACCTTTATGGCTGGGTGTACCACCGTCCTATGGCGTACAGAACGCCGACCGATTGACTCGTCAGACCCGGGCGACGCTGAGAGGCCTTCGATACAACACCACCTTGTGAATAAACTCGTGCAGCGCCACAACTACTGTCTGGTGGGTCCAGACTGGCCTTTCGACGGAACGGGTTTCGTTTTCAACGCCACCAAACCACGTGGCGAGGCCGAGCAAGACCGCCCCTGCTGACCTTGAGCCCTCTACTAGGTTGGGGTTAGGGTCGGGCCTGGGGTCGGGCTTGGTCCGGGCTAATGAAACTGACCAAACAATGTCGCACGGATGTTGCACGAGTTTCTATGGACATTAGTGTGCAGTAGTTACATGGAGAGAGGGGTATCCAGCAGCGTCCCCTCCGTCATTTTTGTATTTAGACACAAACGAGAAAATGTTATACGTCCAAGCAACGCAACACCCAATGACAGAGCACTGCTCCCTACTCACCCCCTCCCGCAGAACCTACGTAGATAACGACTCGAGCAGCCGAAACACGCGCTACAACCCGCAACATGTTAGTAGTGTTCACGAGTTCTTCCTGGTATACCAAGGGTATACTGCATTAATACTATTAATACTGTTATTTGTTTGCGGATGAATTCGCAGAAGTCACTGGGCTTCGACACCGAAAATTTAAATTCCCACACCCCCTGCTTTTCAACTCTATTTCGAGGTCCATTTCATTTTTTTCTAGAAATCCCCTCCCCTGCTTAGTTCAAGTCCAAACACGATTTGGCTTTGCGCCCCATCAATCATCTACTCGACGTGTCATCGCGAAAATATTTTATCGGGCGCTGTAGCTTTCCCGTCCCCAACGGCTGTTCAATTCGATACTCCACCAGTAATTCACGAAACTTCGCGTTCATTTTCTTAATGTTATTTTTTCGTTATTTTGCTCGGGGCCAAGGGCCTGCTCCGGTTTTAATATCTTGTACTGGTACAGGCTGAAAAAACAGCAGGGCTCTTTGCGGGTCATGATCCGACCTGCACGTCGGGTCAGGAGGTGTCCCAAGTGTCACAGGTCGGGTAGGATCGGGTTGGGTCGGGTCAAGAGGTTTTCAAATCTCGCGGGTTGGGTCAGGTCGGGTCATTTTTTTTTCGAATCTCACGGGTCGGGTCGGGCCAAGGGTTTTTCAATTTTGGTGGGTCGGATCGGGTCAAGAAGTTTTCAATTTTCACGGGTCGGGTCAGGTCGGGTCAAGAAGGCGATCAAACGCTCACGGGTCGGGTCAGGTTGTGAGCAGCGAGAAACGGGTCAATTGCGGGTAGGGTCAGTACGAACCGCGACCTGTTTTCTGCTGACCCGCGGGTCGGACCCGCGGATCCGTCCCGCGGATCCGACACTTCCAAAGCTCCTCTCTTTCTGCTCCAAGACTTCGTTACTCAATAGTACTAATTTTACATCATAGTCAAACATTGAAACACCGCCAAATCCATATAGATGTCCTCATCAATGCATCCCCACTACAGCAAGGCCAATGTCACTGCGGGGTACAACAATGAAGTTTTGTTTATGTTTGAAGTGTCGAACCCGTGGGCAAAGGGAAACGATCCCGCGGGTTTAAGTGACCCGACCCGCGACATGACCCGTATTTCACGGGTCAACAGGAATCCGGCGGGTCGTATCCGGTCGGATCAGGAGATGTTCAAAATATCACGGGTCAGGTTGGGTCGGGTCAAGAGGTTCTCTAATGTCGCGGGTTGGGTTGGGTCAGGAGTTATCAAACCTCGCGGGTCGGGTTGGGTCGGTCTGGGTCAAGAGTTTCCAAATCTTGCGGGTCGGGTCGGGTCGGATCAGGAGTTTTCCAAAATCTCGCGGGTCTGGTAGGGCTAGGTCGAGACATCTAAAGAAAGTCGCGGATGAAGTCGGGTCAGCTGACCCAACCCGGCCCGACCTGGCCCGTGAGGTTTGATTTGACCCACGAACAGCCCTGAAAAATCGTGCCGTCTGCGCTGAACTCTGAAAATATAGCACTCCGTCTGCTCTGTCAAGTGTCACAGCCTGCATAGGCCACCACACGTCACACTATCAGACATACGCGGCTGAAGGGAGCGAGTCGGGGCGCAGCCCCAACCGGCGCCCCACCTTGCTAAAATGACCATTTATCTGGGCCTAATATGAGCCTGCGCGCTTCAGTTTTCATACCACCATCCAGACGTACAAACAAGCTGAAAGAAGAAAAATACAGCCAGTCATACACCACATTTATAGGCGGGGCGGGGCGGAGCGAGATTTCTCAAAATGCCTCAGGATCAGCAGCTTGCTTGGCAGATGCGGGATTTCTCACGTATTTGGCTGAACAACAGTTTTGTTAAAACTGATCGGTTTTTGCTTCACGCGAAAACGTCGCCAAACCCCACACGTGCGATGCTCAATCAAACTTCACACGTACGTCCAATTTTTAGTGAAATTTGTGTGGAAACCCTATGATATGCATCCTACTACGAGTATTATTATACAATGGGAGCGGGTGTGTGACAAGCGATAAAACCCGCACTATAGCGGGCACCCGCTCTGTTTGATTGCGGGCCTGAATAGTGCGGGTAGGGGCACTATTCAGGGTTTCCAGAACCCTCAATGGTGCGGGTGGGCGTACTATTCGCGATGTCACTAGGTTCCAGCATGGGACGTAGCCAATAGCGAGGGTTACTGTATACAGGTGGCACCGTAGTGCATGTAACAAGTGATGGAAATGGAAGAATATGCGGTATACTTACGGGTAAAAGCCTGCGTCCGCTCGCGGGTGAGAAGAGAACAGCATCTTGCAAATACTGTTGTTGTTGTCTTCACATTAAATCGTCCTTTTTTCCCAACTTCATCAGTACACCCAGTGTCCGTCCTGGTTCCCTATCCTAGAGAGATGCTGATTCTGTGGTCACAGACTGTGAGACAGAGGAAACCTACGAAAAAAACGAAAATTCAAGTGTCAAGCAAGTGAAATGCC
>JBBMHQ010093984.1:0-10461 GCA_037834295.1 Postelsia palmaeformis | reverse complement strand
TTGGTTATTTGACCATTGACCGCTCACCCCATTTTTTCCATGGAGGATACGCATGATGCGCTGGAAGTTATCACCTGGGCTTTCCGGCGCCCCTCACGTTTCCCGTCTGGAACTGCAATCCCGATTTCTCGGGACAAAGTACATGCAAAGTGTTTGGTTTGTGCCCAGAATGGGACTAAATTCCATACAAAGGGTTCAGCGGGTCCGCACCTCTCTACCGCAGCCTCGATCCCCACAAGGTGGGTAGTATCCCGCAATTCTCCGAGAGGGGGGGAGGGGTGGTCGGGGAATGTCACGCGTCACCCACCCCCGTCGTTCGAACTTGTGCGCCGCCAGCAGACACAGGCGATTGCCGACGAGCTAGAGCACCTGCAGAGAAGGAAAGCCGCGCTCTCGCTGGAGCTGATGAGCCTACAAGACTCTGCCAGGAACAGGAAGCAGGGGGTTCGAGGCTCCGGCGCCATCACGCTGGATACCGAGGCGAGGTTTGACATCGGCGCGCCCGAATGAGAATGCATATATATGTTTCTCATCCCATTTATTATCTTCGCCCTTCTTCTCTCTCTCCCTTTTCAGTCGTAACTCAGATGTGGGGTCACTAAGTAGGCTCTTCTCCCTCCTCCCCACTACGGTACGTGCCTTGCATTGTTATCGCGAGAAGATTTCAGCACTTTCTTCCCTCGTCGACTTGCGTCAAATTCTGCCTACCCACGCAACGAAGGCGCTCTCAAGATTGGTACCTTTTTATTTTTTCAAATGAAGTCTCACCACGGTGGGATTCGAACTTGGGTACCAATGCCAATGATCTTTGAAGCTGACCACTATTATAGTCTACCGGGGCGACCGGCATATGTATATATATATATATATATATTATATCACTTTTTCGATTCTCGCTGATTTACCATGATGGAAATATACGGTGGTTATCGCGCTTGATCAAATCTAGACTTTTCGGTTGAAACCTCGGATCGGATCTGGATGCTGATAACACTCAAACTGCAGGATGGGAATGCAAAAATGTCGTTTGGAGTGTCTGCTGGATCAAAAACAACAGTTTATCTATCGGATATAGTTTTTTAACCATCGCATGAACTGTCACATCGGATCTTGAAGTTTTCGGTCGAACTGTCCAATCGGGTTTTGCAGTGTAAATTGGGCCATCGGATAGGATAATCATCGCGTGAGCCATCTAATTTGATAGCAAAGGATCGCTCGCACCCTCAGAATGTATATTGATATTGTGGCCCGACAAACGGTCGGATCTTGGAATATAGCTCGAACCATCTCGATTGGATCTTTGAATATCGCTCGACCAGCGCATCGAATAAAAATCACAGTCGAACCGCACCTGACTCAGCACATAAAAAATATGAATGTGAGGTTGACTAGAAACATGGAAAACGTAATCAGGATTCCCCCTTGATGGTGGTGCCCCACCCACACAGCCGATGAAAGATATTATCTGATATACCGCAGCAGAAAACAGCTGCGCGTTCAGCACACAACACCTACCACCGCCGATGATTCCTCGCCTCACAGAGCACGAGATAACGTCAAACCTTCGAGGACGAGTACTCCACTGTTCTGAGAGTGCTCGCTATTCATGGGGGCCATCGTAAATAGGCACAAATATTGTTAGTAAAAATAGGTGAATATATAGGTTTTTGTGTGTACCATAGGTCCTGTTTACTAGGGTGGGTGCCCCGTAATGCTAAGTCTGAGGGTCGTTGATCTTTGTGACCAGCGTTTTCGCTCGAGGCGTGAAGGCCCGACCCCTTTCTGGCCCGCTTGGTCCAGACGAAACTAGGAACTCCGACCACACAGCCACACAGCATCAACGACCGTCAAAGTTGGTAGCGAGGACTCTCAGAACAGTGGAGTACTCGTCCTCGAAGGATTGACGTTATCTCGTGCCCTGCGAGGCAAAGAATCATCGGCGGTGGAATTTTTTGTGTGTTGAAGGCACGGGCTTTGTGTGTGGGCAGTGATCTGAAATTGTTAATGTCTACCAACGGCACTACCATAGAGTTTTTACTATACGATGATGGGAAATCTTACTATGTTTTCCGGTTTCGGCTTCCGATGATATTCAGCCGGAAGACGTCACACCGGATTTATATATTTCGTCAGGACAACTGGTCGTGGAGTATCGCCTGTGCTCTCGGAACCACTCGTCTATACTCGTGTGAGAGCGGTTTAATCGGATCTTGAAGTTTAGCGTGATAAACCCACGGATCTTGAGTTGTTCCCTACGCCATTCGGATTCAATCGGATCTTCAAAAATAACTCGAAAGCTATCAAACCGAATATGTTGTGAATGGCCACTTTCGAGCTGTATATATCGGATCTTGAGATATCCCCTTTGAACCACTGGCCCAACTATTTTGCTACCGTTCTACCTGAGAACTGGTAGGATACGATTTCGTGAACGTCTGATATCAACGGAAGCCCTCAAAGAACGCCTGCTACACTGCTGTAACCCCAATCCTACCTGAGAGCCCTGTAACCCTTAGCGGGATGTCTGACCCTCGCCCTCGCTCCGAACGAACGCCTAACGGCTAACGTCCATACCAAAACGAGCGACTCATCATCTGCTCAGGCCCTGACCCTTAACGAAGGCCCTGCACAATAAATCAATCAACATACGGAACGATCTACCAGGTACGGAGCTATCTAAAATTGGGCGCATGCTACGATATAGGGTAGCCTCGAAATAAATGTTTTGAGGGGCAGCACTGTTTGGCTGTATGCTTAGGTTGAGGATGTGCCTTCTCGAATACGGAGCCACGGACCATTGTGCTGATTCGGCAACAGTTCGACCTGCTGTACGCCATCGGGGCTAGGGATCAGCGCGGGTTCGCTATTGATAGTTTAGCGTCCACTTTCTCTCACAGAGCTGCTCGAGCGAGGAAGGAGCCTCGGATAATTTTGAGAACGTTCCAGGTGCATCCCTACCGTATTGGCATGCGTCCTCTGCATTCAAGTGTCTCTCTGTGATATCCCACTCGAACCACCAGCTCTTCTCGACAAAACCGAACCCGATAAGCAATGAAGCGGGGGGGGTGACTCATCTCCCACGTGAAGGGGTTGCTCGCACTCTTTTTGTTTCCCAGTATTTTCTACTACTACAGTAGTACCGGTTCAGCGTAACACCTTTACCACAACTGGTACCGCTCCGTTCCAAAATATAGGAACCATTTTGTGCGTTAATATTTGAGACAAACGTTACGCCTGTGCAGATATCATAGTGGTACTCAACCCCTTAAGGACTGCAGTCCCGATTTGGAGATGAAGAAATCAGAACTGCAGTGGGTTGTCCCCATCACGAGAATACAGCTCTATAAGGGCCAAGTACGAGTATTTTCTTTCCGAGTCTGGTTGAGCGAAAACAATTCTTCGAAGTGGTGTTTCGGGTGAGATATAGATGTTGAGCTCCCCTCGTGTGGGGAGCTCCGAAAAAACACAAGCCACCACCCTTACGAGGCAGTTGCTCGGATGCTATTATCAGTGTGAAACACGACAGCAGTAGGCGGTTTTCTGGCGAGAAAAGATGTTTGAGGTGATATGTACAAGAGCTCTACTCACGTGAAGAGCTCCGAAAAGACCAAGCCACCGCTCCTATGAGGCAATTGCTCTGACACTATAAATCCTGAAACAGTATGTGGTATTTCAGCTATAAAACATGCCTTATTGGGTAACTACACTAGACGAGAGATGTTCTCGCCAGCAATGTGTTGCCCTTCATCATGAGTGAGAGTTGTCGGGGTCTGGTTTTTGTCTAGATGATCGAGATCGTGACCTGCCCAGTGTATGAGTTTATTTCTTGTTCGATGATCCGTGCTTCGGTAGGAATACGCCTGTGTTTGCCTTCGAAGGCGCCTCGCTTGAAGCGCTCTACACGCCCCTCAACAGATGAATTTTCAAGCACAACGTGTGCTTGATCCGAGGAGCGATTAGGTTGGCCTTTGTACGAGGGCCACATTTGAAAAAAAATGAAACACAAAAAAGCAAAGGGCGGATAGTGCTTCCTGAGTTGAAAGAGAGACCGACACATCGTAGCGCGCGTTGTTGGGGCTACTTTTTCTCCTCTCTTTCGTTCCGAATGGTGTGACCCCAACCATTGCCGAAAGCTAATATAGGGATAACCCCAACCATTAACCAACGCCTACAAACCCTGCCCCCAACGCCAATACTGGCGGGGGTGGTGATGCCCTATCTTCTGAGCTCCTCTGCACATGAGGAGGGAGCTGTATACCTCTACGCCGAAACGCGGCCTTCGAAAACAACTGTTCACGCAATCCTTGACCAACGTTGCTATGCGCTGGTCCTGAAACTGCGCTCACTTGCCAAAGAACAACACACTTGAATACCCGGTAGTTTGCTCGCTTGAAGCACTCAACCGGTCAGCAGACATTATGGCCATAGCGTGAACGCCGTGCCGTGGGATGGAGTGTAGCCCCTAGCCCTAGCCCTAACCCTGCAGCGAACGAACACCTGCCCTCACAGGTGACAGCTGAGTGGCGCCCGGGGGACGAGGGCGACCCGCTGAAGCTTCTCGTGTCGACGAACAATGACGCGGTCATCGTCAGCGTTGTCGTCGTGGATCCGGAGGGGGGGCTCTTCGGAGGCGAGGTGCGCGCAACAAGTAATTGCCTTGGTTTTTGAATCGGGAATGTTCTGAACCATCGGACATATGACCGATCAGATAATATAATATTGTATCGGATCACATCGCATAACAATTAGATGACATCATGTCACAAAATATTATATCGCATCATATCATACCCGACATATAAATTTATTTCATAACATATAATATCATTCTATATCAGATCAGATCATATCAAACCTTGTCATAACATATCATATCATAACTACAGTAATCATATCATATCATATCATATCGTATCACATCACATCACATCACACCAATTAATAGCATATCGTATAGAAACATATCATATCACGTTACCTGGTGTAGTATATTATATCATATAATATCGTATCATTCCAAACCACATCAGCTTACCATTACCACGGGTCTAAAATAATTCGCGAAAATTGCACTCCTGGTGTGTGCAGTTTGCACGACACGCAACCATGCTTGATGTTGGCTGGGATACGCACGACACGGATCTCGCACTATATGTCACAACGGCAAATACAGGATCCAGATTCTCTTGGCCGCGATCTGTCTTCTGTGTGTAGAGATGAGCGTAGATACGGGCGGGGGATAGGGGTTTCCACGGAGGCAGGGCGCGAAGCACCTGTTGGTGTGTAGGCCTATTCTACGGTAGATCGAGAACGCTGTGCACATACGTACATTGAGTAGTGCTTATTGTTGTATGAATATCATTCTTAGTATTCGTGCTTTGCATCAGTCAGACAGATTCACGTCGATATTTTGGGTTAGGGCTGTGCGGCACATTAGCGATAATTTGTCATCTTGAGTTCGAACGCTGCCATTCACAGACGCGGGGTGCCTTAACCGAACGGCTACCAAACTATCTCTGCTGCCTCGGGGGAAGACCCCCATGGAGAAAAAGTCGGAGCAAGACTCCTATTATACCGTCAATAATGGCGTGTGTCTTTATTCGGCTGCGTAGGCTTGTCATTTATGAACACCGAGAAACGAGCCTTGAGTTCGCTCGCGCCGGGGTTTGTGCGATCGTTTTTTTTTCCAGTTGTAAGGGTGCTTCAAGTCGAACATTCGATTGTCAGAAGGCTCTCTCTCTCTCTCTTTCTCTCTCTCTCTCTGTCTCTCTCTCTCTCTCTCTCTCTCTCTCTATCTCTCTCTCTCGTTCTACAAGATCTTTCCGAAACCATCTTGTTCGGCGGCGGGCAACCTTCCCCTGTTTTAGCGGGGGGAAAACAAAGCGAGATCTCTGAAGGGACAACCGCCTCACCCCCATATGGATAACCTTAACCCTCCGGCCCCTTATTTGGGCACAAAAGAACGCCCCATCCCCGTCGCCTTTATCGTGACCTGGCACAACTCCGCTGCTGCAAGACGTACCTTGGCGTTTGGTTTTTGCCCCCGACACGCGAATCCGAAATATGTACATCAACGCAGAGCTTGGTGTCAAGCCCGGACGCCCCCAGCTCTACCGTGAGCCTGGTCATCAGCCCCGGGACGTCGGCAGCGAAGCTTCAGCCCACAACCGTCAACATCCAGGTGAACAAACGTGTCCCCTGTTCGTTAAGTTTCGTTTGGGTGTGCCATAGACGGTTGTAGGTTGTTAGAGTGCTTGCCATCCGGCAATGTGCAGCATGAACTTCAACGTCGATGCTCACTCAAAACGTTCCTGAAACAGTTGAATCCCCGGAAACATTGTTAGGCTCAACGTGGTTCACGGCAGGCAGCTCGCACACCCCGTTTTTCCTCGCACACCGCTTTTTTGGTTTTCCGCCCCTCGGGCGATGGGCTCGGTGCCTCGATAGATAAATCGGATATATTACAATATTCACGTTGGCACAGCAGCGCTTCTGCAAACAATATTATGGCCAGGAGTATTCAGCGAGGAGTGGTCGGGGAAGGAAGTTTCAGAGGAATTGTCCGGAATTTTACTTCGGCGAAAATAGTGTGACGGGAAATATCGTGGTCCGCAGATCTTGAGAGAAAGAAAAAAAACGATTTTCCGCGAAAGCTGAGCAGCCGTGTTTCTCGCCCGCCCGTGCTTCGGGGTTGTTTTTGGGCTCGAGCCGAGGCCAGGATTAGGGTTAGGGTCGAAGGTTAGGGCTAGAAATTCGACTGGGGTATAGACCCACACCTTGATCTCATCGGGGATTGCCCCCCAAGCAGGCAAAAAAAGACGAACAGCCCGGCCCTTGTGAGATCCCACTGAACACTCGGTCGATAACCTTCGCCATGGTAGGCCGTGAATGTCTAGGACGCACATACCACGAAACACACAACAAAGAAATCATGGCATCAGGTAGCCTTGAAAAGTATTGCAACGAGGTGGGATGGGTAGTCGCTAGGGCGAGCGGCTCTCGCCTGCGCTGAAAAAAAAAGAGCTAGAAGGTGACCCCCCTCCTCCCCCCTAAGGTAGGCGTAGTGACTTCCAAATATGGAGGCATGCTATCGAAACAGGGATAGCACTTTCTGGCCAAAATGCTGTCATTGGGACCGACCTGGCTCATTGAGCCCTTTTAAGGCTGCAGTCCCGTTTGGGCGACAGACTAGGTAGAAGTTGAGCAGTGTTTTCCCTATACAGGACTGAAGTACAAGCAGGGTCAACCCCAATGTCGTTGAAACAGCGGTATACTGGTGTACTGCTGCAGTGGTTTAAAATCCTGCTCGTGGTGTGCTCCAGATTTCACCTTCCTTTTATATCCGAATACGGTTTTGGGCCTGCTGCAGGTGTAGAGCTCATATGTTCCTCCATCGTGGCAGGCGCTTATATCATTGCCCAGAATATACGTAGTGGTGATGTCTGACTCGGGGAATGGGCTAGGGAGGATGCGCAGAGGTCCGCGTGTGTCTGGTACGGAGGGGTTCCGTCAACGCCCGTCAGCCACATAGATACATAGGGTCGAGTAACCCCACATCATATCCTTCACTCGATTTTACCGGATATCTGGGTATTTGTTCTTATTACACACTACACCAGGTACCTGGTAGATAGGATCCTGGATCTGTATGAGTGAATGATCTGCGGGAATTATAGTTTATATTTCCTGGGTGTGATCGGTACCATCTAGCTCTTATAATAATGAGGCACTTGTTTGCCCCGTTGGCGTCTGTACAACTCCACCAGACGTGCAGGTAGTATGCGCAACCCATATTTGCCAAGAGCGGTCTTCTGTACGTGCGTGGATTATAGTAGATCGTGGCATGCTCGAAATGCGAAATATTGGTGGGCTGCTCTCGACGTGGGACCCATGCCGGGGGACTTGTTCCGCGGTCCTTGGGAGCACCGGGGCACGGCTGGATTGCCAGCGATACCAACAGCAATAACAGCAACAGCAACATCAACAACAACAGCAACAACAGCAACAACAGCAACAATAACAACAACAGCAACAACAACAACAACAACAATAACAGCAACAACAATATCAGCAACAAAAACAACAATCGTTTTTGAAAATCAACGAGCAGTTCGATTTCTGAATGAGGCCCCCCTGAGATGAAAAGCCAAAAGGCATGCATGTACCGGGGGGGGGGGGGGCATCGGTGAGTGGCAGGTCCTGCAGAAGGTCGCGAAGCGGAATTAACTACTGCGCGACAAGCTGGGAGGAGTACCCATGTAGTGATGATATTAATTAGAGCAAAATGCCAACACGTACCAGAAGTACTGCACGCGTCTTTATGGCGTTGCAAGGACGGGGCGTCTTGTAGGCACGCCAAGAGAAAAACAGCAAGTACTGAAAAAAACCATTTTGAGGTCGTATATCACTCGGAACGCACGCGATCGGAATATCACACGCAGCGCTTGAAAACATTGAGCATCGACAAACACTCTATCTCAAAGTTCAGGATGTGTACAAAATCTTCGTCTCTCGCTGTATCTCTCGCACTTTCGCACTAGCTACCTCATTCTCTCTCTTTCTCTCCCTCTCCTTCTTTCTGACTCTTACTCTATCATCCTCTCTGCCTTCCTCTCTCTCTCGACTGGCGCCGCGAACAGGCGCACGTGGGATCCCGAGGCTACCCAAACAATCTGTACGCTTTCGAGCTGACCAGGAGGCTGCCCAAGTTTGCCATGTTTTCTCAGGTGAAAGAAGACGAGTCGAGTCGGCCGCTATCTTGCAATAGGGCCACGAGTAAAATTAAGACCAAACAACAAAACAAATGGATGCCTGTCGCTGTAGAAATTGCAAGCTGGTGGGGATTTCGCGGGACTGTTGCGGTTCGCGTTGCAGAGTACCTGTTGAGGAAAAAAACCAAAGTGGCAGGCATTAGTGAGGGTTTGAGGGAAGCCATGCTAATCAAAAGGCCCCGATGAGCCGAAAACACCGATACCCCTCTAGGTGTGTGGACACTCCAAATTTTTTGGATTCTGGCCCACAACGTTCCACAGTAAGAAGAGCCCCCCCCCCCCCCTCTCCCAGCCGTCAGTCCCAGTGACCGTTTGGCTGAAAGGTGCTACTTCTATCTTTGCACGCCTCCATACCACAAATACAGTGGCAACGTAGGGCACATTTTGTAGGCATATTCTTCGTTTCGGTTTTAGGGCAAAGAAGCTTTATGTTTCTGGAAATAATATTCTTCGGTTTCTATGTGGTCACTCTTGTGTATTTAGTGCGTGTGCTGGTGTAGTGTGAGGCACGATACTGTGTAGCTTGCGGTATCGCCGTTTCACGTTTGTATTGCACTCGCTGTGTCCGCAGGATGAACAAGCACGACGGCAGCGAAACTTGCCTCCCGCTAAACGAACGAAAAGCAGAAACACATGCCACAATTTACATGATAAGCAATGGTGCATGCATGCCTCATTGTAGCTCTCTGGAAACACCAGACTTGGCAAAAACGAAACCCCGGGCATAGTGTTCGGGCAAAGCACGAAGAACCGCATTCGATACAGTAAAGATACAATGTCACCCGAGGCTTTCGCTTGCAAGGATTTCTTCTTCTTGGTTCCGGCATTGTTTTTTTCCCCATGCTTGATAGATACCTGGTGCTGCATATTGTCCAAAAAGGTGTCTGGTGGCCAAAGATGATATCAACAACATACGCGTCGAACAGAACCCCGCTTTCTCCTTGATAGTATATTGAAAGAAGATCATTCCAGGGCAGATACATTCCTGGTGTAATGGGATCTATAATTCATGTGACCGGATGTTGGAGCCGTATTATAATAACACGAGCCACGTTCTGCTTTAGGACATGGTTCCTGGTTAGACGTATATACCGTACAGATCCTGCGCAATATATGCCATTAGCCGCGAGTATTGAATCTGGATTGTTTAGATCGCAGCATTCTCGAAGGGGTGAGATACTTTTCATTCCCCCGCAATATTTTGCCCGCTAACACTTTATTTGCTGTGCCTGTCGGAACGGGAAACAACAAAAAAACAAAAGGTGCACGACCCAACGTCAGCCCCGAAACCAGATGCTTGCGTCATGTTCACTGTCACGGACCCGCTGGCGAGGGTGGCAGAGTGGATCGAGCTGAGCTTTACGTGCCGGCGAGAAGTTGCCGGAGACAGGTGACCAACGAGTATGCACTTTGATTTGAGGCAAAAGACATAGCATACCCAACGCTGACAGTTCAGGCCTGCACGCGCTCGCAATGCTTGTTCGCGGTTTGACCTCGAGCACTCGCAGTGTTAGCCACTTAGTCTGCCATCGACGAACTGGTTAATAGCCCCCAACATGTTGAAGAATTTCCTACCGTACTGTTTGACGACTTACCGTAATCTCGTTTCGAAGATATTGGTCAATATTAGCCCATGCTTTGCTGATACGTACTCGGTCCTTGCGGTAGCTTGCCTCAGTGGTTAACTTCG
>JBBMHQ010093973.1:0-10461 GCA_037834295.1 Postelsia palmaeformis | reverse complement strand
TCCACGTGGGATTTGAACTTGGGTACCAATACCAATGGTCTTTGAAGCTAACCACTGGTCTACCGGGGCGACCGGTTTATAATCTACTAATAAAATCGCAAATAGGTGGGTCAAATTATATGGAGTTTAACGCAAGAGAAGTTTAGTGGCCTCCATCGTTATCGTCCGATATTGATGTACGTTTAGAAGTTATTTCTAAACTCGAGTCAAAAACCTTCTACTCTCGCAGTAGGAGAATATTGAGTTGCACCTCGCTTGAAAAATTGCTCGTCACCAGGCGGGCAGTCAAGCACGTTCGACACGCCGTAGTACGCGGAGACGAACTGCGGCGGTTGTGGAAAATAACCTTCGTAGATAAGTCCTCTCCGATGTCTCCAAAACACCCTCGGCACACATATCGAGAGCGAGCGCTATTTGGGGATAGGGCTGACCGCAGTTTTAGGAGTAGACGCATACTGAGGGTCCACGAACAAATCTATCTTCGACCCCACCAATGTCAAATGTTGGTGTTCTAATCAAATACAGGGTCCAAAATATATATCGCGGCGGCCGTTTGAAAAGTCCGTGGCTGCAATAAGTATTTCGCCTGGAACAAGCCACTAAGATACACGTTCTCTTTGACGAAAGCTACACGCCAGTGTTAGCACGCACGCACGCAACGTCATTCGATCCACTGAGCAAATTGGTTTGAACCAGATATCATCCGGTATCTTCAGCCCATCTTGGGTGTTGAGGGCTGCTTCCATGCAACCCCGACCTCCCGCGCCGTTCGCAAGGTCATCTCCATGCCTGAGCGAGAGGCAGTACCAACAACGAGGTGACCGTCAGGGTTCAGCCCGCAGTGCATCATGAAACTGTAGCATACCCCGATCACAAGTGACTGGCCCAACGATCAAGGCGCACCCAGCGACCGTGAGGACGAGGCGTTGCCCTTGTCGGCCGGGTCGGAGACTCCCGAAATGGCCATGTTGTATGCACCCAGACGACCTGTTGACCTCGCCATTTGAACGCTGCATCTTGAGGACACATACTCGTCCTAGGGCGCCTGGGGCGGACAGCTTGGCCTCGTCCTGGGGCAGGTGGCTACAGCAAAATGTCTGCTCTAAGCATGTCGTGAACAGGTAGCACAACCTCAGAAGGCTGGGCATGACGACAGTCGGCGGTAGACCTAGGTGCCATTCGCGGGACGAACTGCGACCCATGGCCCGAGCCCCGTGAATCTGCCACACATTCAAAGGACAGAAATCCGTCAAAAATATTTCGAATAGGCAGCATGTGAACAACAATGATACGTGGGTTCGTGGGACATTGTTCAACAGTCCCGTTGTGGGGACACACCAGTAACTATGGAGATTATTCCAGTATCTATGGCGATCATTCTTAAGGGTCGTGATTGTTCAAGCCATTTCCTCACAGCACATCTCGAACGTGTATCGCTGCCTTTTCTCGACCCAGTGCAGCATGCGTTAGGCAGATCGACAGGTTGCAACGACAGAAAGTGTAGTGTTCACGGCACAATGTGAATCAAGCACCTGGAAGCTTTTACACCCGCCCGGCGGTTTGTTGAATAAGTGGAAACATCGCGAATTGATGTTACATAGCAACATAAGTTCCCTGGATCTACAGCGCTTTGGCCGACGTGACGGTATAGGCATCTGACGTACAGTTCCAACCGTGGTTTGTTCGTCCAAAAAACGATTGAAAAAACTTGAAGCACGTGCTTTCAGATGTATCATATACTTCGAAGTATACATATATACCAGGTGAGTGCTTAGGTGCACTTAAGTTCAAACCGTTTGGTAAGCGGATATAACTTATAAAATGTACATTTTCGAACGATCGGCATTCTCACCGCTGCCTCACACGTCGTCCACGGAGAGCAAAATAATGTTGACGATCCTCCCGAGCAACGATATTATATTGCTAAGACACGCAAACAATCTGGCATTTCCACGCCGATTTTCGTTTCTTTTACTCGGGGATGTTTTGTAAATAGCAACGCAATAGGGTTGTGTACTGCTTTTCATAGGCGTTTCTACACGTGACAACACACGGGGAAAACAACCATCAACCAATCCAAAAAGCATTTGCAGGTCATCTGATAAAAAGCCAAACAAAATACTCCGCAACACTTGTCAACGAACGCGCGAATTTCGAACTCAAAATAATACCCAACACGGCATGACCATGTGAGGAGGTACTTGGAAACTTCAACAGTAGCTGACGTAGCTTATAGCCTTGTCAAGATTGTACCAACGTCGAGGCTTGTACATCACACCTTCAACTGACTAACCGGTAGCACAGCTTGACATGAAAGGACATAGGCACGAGGAATACAGATAGCGAACGTTCAGCGTACAGCGTACCGCAGGGTTACGATCGAACGTAAGCACATGGCTTCGGCGCGCTGTTAGTGTTCTCAAATCTTACCAACCTGAGGGTCGGTTGTACATGCATATCCTAAAAATACACTGTTCTTCCCCACGAACGCAGGGGCGTTGCCAAGACAGAAGGCACGTGAGGCACGAAACAACATGCAAGAAAGCCTCCGCCAAAAACGGTTTTTCCATGACAATTGAAGACGAATCTTCAATCTCAGCTGCCCTGGACATGAAACAATACCTGGTGCAAAGCCTCCGGGATTTGGACTTTCGAGCTCATCTTGTTCACAGCACAGTACGTCCGAGGCATCCGACGGCGTTGATATGCAGCTCATCACATCTACAGTCGAGAGTAAATGGAAGATCACCTTGCACGATATCCGAACATTTGCCGGGAGGGTACTCGGCATCAGACCGGAAAGACAAAGGTCCACGTCGCAGAACCCCTCACGATCGGTTTCAAAACCTAAACTCGACGCAGTTGCCTCCTCCACAGGGCCATCCTCCCTCAAGAGACAGCCGCTGCCACGGGGCTGCACGGCGATACTGACAAAGCAGCAGGTAGCAGGCACACGATCGATAGTCAGTTACACACGATAGGATACGACTACAAATGGTTGGGCAGTGTCTTGAGATTGAAACGCGGTACATCGGAAGCGCCTATTACTCAAGTGGGAGGGGCACAAGGGAGGAAAGTTTGCCCTGCCTGCCGGGTTGATCAGTTGCGCGACAGGGGGAAGAGCGCCCTGCCGTACGCGCGCGAGCCGTTCTTTGAGGAATACGAGGAGTTGCAAAGAGACTGTTTTTTGTGCAGGATTTTGTGCATGTTGTGTATACGCTGCTACGTCTCCGTCGATTGACGTTTTTATGGCCAGGTAGAATCTTTAGGTGCGCTTACAAAAACGCAATGTACAATTTAATTGAGAATTTTTGGTTCCGGCGAGCTGCGCTCGGGCGACCAGCTCCAGTGGCCCCTTGCTATTTGTGGCAGCGTGAACAATCAACACCCTCCCCACGCTCTAGCGGTACTTGTGGGCACCGTTTGTATTATCCTACTTACAGCACCCACGGATTTCTGCAGTTGGTAGGTGTGAAGACGGGTGTGAAACATCACGTCAACGTCTTCTCAACCCTGAAATATGTGCAATATCTCACCGTCGAAAGGTGGAAGGAGCGTGCACTATCATACGTGTGGTCGCGCTCACCCGTCAACCGAGGCCATATATGTCCACAGCACCCACGGATTTCTGCAGTTGGTAGGCTTGAAGACGGGTGTGAAACATCACGTCAACGTCTTCTCAACCCTGACATATGTGCAATATCTCACCGTCAAAAGGTGAAAGGAGCGTGCACTATCATACGTGTGGTCGCGCTCACCCGTCAACCGAGGCGATTTTTTTTATTTATTTTTTTTATTTTTTTTAAACATCACTTTCACCTTCCAGCCTAGTTCGTAGGAGGTGTTATCCTCGACGCCCTTCTGGACAAGCCGTGGTCACAGGTGTCTACCCTTCCCCCCCCCGGTACGTGCCTTTATTTTTTATCGCGCATAGGGTTCAGCATTCCCACTGCTCGTCGAATTTCATCGAATTTAGCTAACTCACGCTCTCGCGCTTTCCGCTAATCAATTTCTTTCTTCATGGAAGAAAAAGCCCCTGAGCATGCACTCGGTGAGACTTGAACCCCCGAAATTGATCTTGATAGGCGCGCGGGCTACCTATCAAGCCACCGGGAACGCCGGCTTTATATATGTCCATAAAAAGTGTCCTTCCGTACAATATCGTCGCTACAGCAACAATTTCAAGAAGCGCACAGGCACATCAGGGCAGGGGTTGGTGTAACTAATGGATAGCACCCCAATATATATGACTAAATGGCCAGATCCTCCTGGTGCGTCATGCCCATAATACGGGTTTCCAACTGTGTGTGGTCAGGAGGCCTGTGCGACAAAGGCGGGCTGGGGGTCGGGATTTCGTGAGGGGGCCTTTGCTCCGATCCTTAGCCACTCGACCGAGTGATGGAGTTGTTTTTGGTCTTACTTCGCAGGAGTTTCGGTCCGAACGAAATCCACTGCCATAATTAATGTTTGCTGCACTGCGTTAGCAAACCATGTCCTAGTCGTCGTTCGAGGAAACACACCACTCGCCCGAGTGAACTAATCGTGGCCAACAAAAAGGGGTAGACGGCCTACCGCATCACCAGTCTCGCGAACGTTTTCTTGCATAACGTCAGACTAACCATAGTTGTAGTGTACTCGAGAAGTGCAGTAGGAACTCTTTTTCGATCAAGATACATGTGCCAGACGAGTTTTATGCTGGCACCAACCTGGCTAGCGTGGCTTGGATGGATTTCTGGGTCATCTGCCCGTGCAGTCCATACATCAACGCTCTGCCGTTCCGATGCTATTTCAACGATTGATTGTCTACTGTCAATTTTCTGATTAGCGCTAGAGTATCAAACATGAGGGAGTATCAAAATCCAGTGCTGCACAAAACAAATTCGAGCATGCCTCGGTGTGCAATCCTAAAACCGTCAATATCGAAAAAATTGAAAAAAAACACCCCGCGAAAACGCTTGGCAATAATGATTGCCGATATTTTGGGATCGTTACTGGTCGGGACAAAAGCTCCGCCGCCAGCGCCAGCCTCGGGCACTAGGGTGCGCAAGAAAAGTCTACGTCGCCCACTTCGGCAAATACTTACGGTCAGCTCCATGCTATATTAGACACACCGGGTACCAATTTCAGGGTGTACGACATGCAAGTTTTCATCATGTATACATTCCTCCTGTGGGATGCCTTTCATGGCGTTTTTGAACCAGCGTGGAACAGATGATGGTACTTCGTAGGTGTCCACGGGGATAGTTTTCGGACAATCCCAGAAACAAGTTTCTTGCAAACACCATTTCTCCGAAATAAACTTTTGAATGGAGAAACCAACGAGAAAAAACACCATTACTTAGACCGGACGGACTTCGTCGCTTTTTCACATTTATCTCAGAACAGAACAACATGGTTCCTGGAAAAATGAGTGTAAGCACCGAATGAAGATCAACACAGAAAATCGACAAAAAAAAGGCTTCTCGCCACAATGATTTCATTTCCCAGATAGTGGCGAGGACTGCTGTTGATATGAATGCCTTCTTGCCGCGTAGTTTGTTCCTCAAATAATTTGTTTCTCAAACTGAACATTTGCTGTGGGATCAAGGATTTCGTCGAAAGTAATAGTAGTACTTGCATGCTACCAGGTATGTTTTAACTTCATCGCGCGCCAAAAAACAGCTACGCCATGATCTCGTACGTACAGGATAATACCATCTGTAAAAAAGTAGACTAAACCTGAAACTGCACAGCTCAACGGGTTGATTTGTATGTTTGGGAACACGGGAAAATCAAAATTGAAGGCTGGCCGTAGCTAGCCACGGGTGCGACCTGCCTGCCGGGTCTATTTCGCTCCTGGTGCGTACTCAAATATTTACATCGCCCTGGCGCTATATTCGAGAACGACACGTGGATCTTCCATGTTTGACGTAACAAGGTGTTTTATTATGACATACGAAACGACACGTATCATCATGAAAATATAATGAGTATTACATCGTACTAGGTATACGCCGTTACTGCTCAGTACTTGAACCAGGAGTATAACCAGTTGTTGCGCTGTTATATTGCGCTGGCGCAATATTCCGGTCAAATTAGGCGCTTAGCTACGGTGGGTCTGGTTTGCTCCAACCGCGACAAGCGAGTTTGGGCGCGCAAAACTTTTGGTCGCAGGCACCAGCAATTGTCGAGGCCTTTGCTCATTGCAGTCAGCGCTTTATGCTTTCTCGATTACCCCTCTTCTATTGGCCCAAAAAACAAACAAAAAATGGTTCTGCCTCCGATACGCGCCTTATGGACAGTCGGGAGGCATTGAAACGCAGTCCATAATTCGAATGCGGACATATTGTTGCTGTTGTCACATTAACTCACCGCCACGATAACTGCAGTCCGTGGTTGCAGGACAGGCTCCAGTACCTATGAAAGGAAGAAAAACCCCGCGACGTGAAAAAGGGAGCAAATAAAAGCACACCTGATAACTCAAGTACATCTATATCACAGACATTTGGAACAATATAAAGTGAGGTCCGCGAACATACGTATCAGATACATGCGGTGTGCTGTACAAGTCGCCACAGAAATCGAGAGGACCAAATAAAACCCAGAAAAAAAAGAAAAAAAAGAAAAAAAAGACAGGATGGAATCAACAACTCGACGTCGATAAATCGAAATCAAAATTGACCCAATTTCAAGTCCAACAGGGAGAGGACGCAGAAGTGCAAGTCAGGCAAGGAAGCAATAAAGAATCAATACTCGTAAAAATCAAGAACACAAGAGAACGCGCAGTGTTTAGCAGATTGCAGGCTCGCACGCTACTCGAGAGGGGTAGAACAGAGACAAAAAAACAACAACCAGACACGCAAACGTGCTTCGACACTAAATAACCGACGACACAAAAAGGGGGACGCGAGCAAGGGAAAAAACGAAAACAGGTACAGTAGTAGGGGGCCCTTTAGAGTGCCGGGCAGTGTCCAGAGGGAAAAGCGACACTATACCGGGCACCGGCACTATTCACAATAGTGCCTCAATAGTGCCAGTGAGGCGCATATTAAACCTATGAATATCCCTTAGTAGTGCTGGTCCTTAGTAGTGCAGGTCCGGCACTACTGAGGAGGTGTTGATTTCATAGTGCAGCGCTCAAGCTTTGCGGGGCCAACAGATTCGATGTGGATCGTGGATCGAATATGTGTGTATTTTTACTGGACGCCCAAGTCTTCGTTGCCCTCATTCCATGTTGCCAGATAGAAACAAGACATCAAAGAACCACGACAGAGAGCGCACCGCACGACACAACACCGACCATCACATACTGCCACCGCTTTTCTCCGCGCCCTCACTAGGTAGCAGCAACTTGTTTGCCTGGCGCACCCCCTTGAATGTTGCAAAACAAAATCAAAACAACCTCGAGAATACACGTACGACAAGAAGCACACCGCGATAGAAAAAATAAACATTAATACCTACCACAGCTGTACCCGACGCCCTCGCAACGTAGTAGCAACTCTTTCATGTCTACCTGGCGCACCCCCTTGGATGTTACAAGAAGTAAAAAAACAAGGAAAAGCACGACAGGAAGCGTAGCGGAAGGATAGCAAACAACCATTGCTACAACAGCTTTACCCCTCAACCTTACTCCGTAGAAGTAACAAACTCTTCCATGTCTGCCTGGCGAACCCGTTCAGCGGAATGCGCTACAATCATCGCAATAATCGCTTTCGTTAGAAAGAACGCCGGGTCCCCGTGGCCACTTTCATCTGCTGCCACTTCCAGGACGCTGAAGTGAGGCGAAAGCTTAGCATAATCCGGTGGAGCACGGCGCTCGGGACCCGTGTTGTCATTGCCACTGCCCTCCTCTTCGTCCTCCTTCTCACCGCCGCTAGTCACGTGCGTTCCACTCAGCAGTGCCAGCGAACCCCCCTTCTTGCTCCCACCGCTCTTGACCTTGTGGCGTTCACATGGTGCCGCCCCAACCGTCAGCTGGTGTCGCTTTGCGGTTGCCAATTCGGGTAACGCTCGTGCTGCAGATAAGATGTGTCTCGATGTCGTCAAAAATACTGCCGCAATCGCCGTGCAGCGGCCCGCCACATCCTCCCTGGCAGACATGACTTTGAGGGTCTTACGGCGTCCCGTCCTCTTGAAGCACAGTTCACCTCCCGCACGAGGCATGGAGCGCCTCTGCGCAAAGCTTTTAGGGTCTGCGGCAGCAGGTGTACACTGTTTCCATTGTGGCGTTTATCCTCTGGCGTGTGTGTTTGTGAACGCCTCTATGTGTCTACAGGAGTAGTGAACCGGGACTTTGAGGGGGGCGCTGCGGTGTTCAACCGGCACTTTAACGGGCCATCCCTCAGTAGTGCCGGTCTGACACTATTGAGGGCGCTGTCTGTGTCCATATATTGTACCGGCACTATACCGAGCACCGGCGCTGTTCAACCAGCACTATGGAGGGCCCCTTCACTGTAGCGAAAAAACATTAGAAAAGGTACAGCACCAACAAAGACACAAGGAGATATATCTACGCGAAGGCCGCAATTTTCAGCGAAACGGATGCCGGACCACTCATCATAGCGTTGACACCCTTTGCACGGCTGTTGCGCTACGGTGGGCCTTGGGTGGCGATATTGATGTCAGGGAGATGAAAAGGCTACAAAGTGGTCCCACAACAAATATATTTCCCCAGGGAATGTTGTGACATCTGGAAAACACGGGAATTAAAGCAAGTCACAGGACCTTCGCGATGTAGATCAGTGCCGGTAGCTAAAAACACAGCACTGATCAAATATTAATGTTAGCAACGACACATATCTGGGATTTCAACGGTTGAAAAGCAGCACTGACGACACTGACGGTGGTGTGTGGCCACTCGTTCACGCACGGCGACAAACAGGTTCAAGTTTGAGGCTATTAATAGGAACGGGAGCTCGAGTATAGCGCGGACGACCCAGCATACAGCAGCCGGGACCCGTGGGCCCACCGACGAAAACACGCAATAGTGCGAAGAAAACCTTTGAACCTGCTTGTGAGGTCATAACTTTCAGCTTCGGCTTAGGCCCATTCTACTCGAGGATTTTTTTCGTGCATACTCCGAAGTTTGGAAAAAATAGAGAGATGTGTCGAGAGAAGGATGTGTTTTCATCACATACGTGTAACGCTTCGAAAACAAAAAAACAAGTTCGATAAGTTTCGCGAGTTTGGGGGAAAAATCAGGGAGATCTGAAGGACTAAGAAATTTTTGTTAAAAACTTGAAAAAAATTACGAGAATACGTATGGGACAAGAATGACCCCATAAATACGGTCGTTCCAAGTTTTTTTTATTGGAGAGGGTTCTTTTAGAATTGCCAAAGTTGTGGAAAAAATCAAGATACTCTCCGATATACTTAGGCGTTTCGTCACTATTCATGGAAGTTCTCAAGAAGTAGCAAAAAAGTCAAGTTCGTTAACATTCCAATATTTGGGGGGGACAAATGGGCATATGGAAGTCTGAAAAATTCCAAGAAAAGATGTCGGAAATATGGAATTAAAGCTCCCCGATAAGAATGACCCTTAGGCCAAGTGATAGACTTCGATATGCTGCAGGATGTTCCGCACTCTGTATCGAACACAGCAGCCCGTTACATACCCAGTTTCCTAGATACCCTGTACAGGTTTTGACGCAATTGTTCAGATTTTTCCCCGGAAGCGTGTTTCCGGGTGGGGGTAATGACCCGAAATCAACAAGGCTCTAGGTAATTTGTTTTTCGGAGAAAATTTCAAACGTCCCCTATCCACAGGCAAAAAATATCTCCATACAACACGGAAACTCCCTATTGTTTTTCAACGCTGCCAAGCTGTGCAGCGGGGCTACGTAGGCATCCATGCTTACAGTTGTTTCTAGTCGCGGGTAAGGTCGCGACCGCTACACGCGCGCCAAGCAACGCCCTGCTGTAATTGCTCAATCTGCTTTGCGTGTTGCTTATTTACCTCGCGACGCAGTTATTTTCTTACTTCGGAGATCGCTATCAGCACTATATACAGCAGTATAGTGCCATTATTCCAGTATGAACCTGCAAGACGAAATCAACGAGGACATGAGCCGAGTCAAAGATCAACCTGAACCGTTGCTAATTTACTAAAAGTCAAGTACTTGCATAAACATGTGCAGCTCCTATTGCTACGGTGTATCTGGTGCACGTAGAGTGGGAGAGTGGGATTTATCGAAAGAGACTATCCAAAGGCCTGAACAAAAATTATACTTGTGCTCTATGAGGGGCATGGACCACCCGGGGATGATAACTATTGTTCCCCCACCAAATGCCGCCGTTTAATCGAATGAGAGGAAATGGGAGATGCACTTTGGAAAGGCTGAAAGGGGCTATTTCCCGCAATCTTTTGTCATCCGGATGAGGAAATACGTATCCCTGGGAAAAAACAGATTGTCAGCTGTTTTTTTTTTTTTTTTTTTTTTTTTTTTTTTTTTTTTTTTTTTTTTTTTCCTCCCCCCCTCC
>JBBMHQ010093972.1:0-22946 GCA_037834295.1 Postelsia palmaeformis | reverse complement strand
CGTATACGGTACATTGGCCAGACGCCGGTACATTCATTTCTGTGTCTGCTCTCGCCAATAATGGTCTAACTGCTATCTATCGAATACCGTTTTCTTTAGGGTTTTTGCCAAGATCAGGTATACCTGGCCACTTTTCGGCCAAAATCAGTCACATTCTAAAAACAAGTAAAACACATACACCAGGAGCCCTGCTATTGGCCAGGTTGACACCGTAGCTCATTTTGGCACGAAAAGGCCAAGGTACAAGTGTTTTTTTCTACTTTAGCTTTCAACTGATTTTGGCCAACTTTAAACCAATCAGAGAGGCTATACGCACACTGTTTTTTCTCTCCGTATGCGTCTGCCATCCATTGGTTGAGATTCTTCTGTATTACCGTTTGAGATCTACTCGTACGTCGTACGTAAAAGTACGCACTTGTACATGCACACATGCCTACTGTTTGTACGCTGGTTTCACTTTTTTTTTGGGTTGTGCGACGTGCTTCAGTTATTTAATTCTCGTATTTGTTGTGCTGTGTACTCTGTTTTTTTTACAGTATGGTCACAGCAGTCTAGCACAATGATCTTTGTCTGCACCACCCCGCGTCGAGGCGTTCTCAGGTTTGGGATGGCAAGATAATTGCGTACCGAGCAGGCGTTCCCGCGAGGGCGGTCTAGAAGATTCAAAGCTATCAACAGGGGGGGGGGGCGCCAGAGTAAATACCCTTGGCGCCTCCGCCGTGGCGAAACAAACGAAGCCTATTAATAGTAATAATGACTCTCTGCAGGTCCAAGTGGAGCCTGTGTTATCCACACCCTACAGAAAACAAGACAAAAGTCATATTTTAGAGACCATGTGGCACGCTTAATGCTTTAGGGGCACTATTTTATTTTTTGTTCTCATGAACAGAACACCGCTGGTGGCGCCCGTTTCTCACTTGGTTTTAGTATTACCTGATTTTGGCTCAAACGGATTAGGTATAAATGATTTTGGCATTCACCCGTTTTCTTATGTTGGAAAGATTACACCATCACCAGTGGCGGCAGGCAACTTTTCTTCTGGAAATACTACGGTATCCAACAATGGAACAGGCAACTCTACGACAAGCGTGACACCGTCCCCAACACAGGTGAAGCATGAATGAATGGCCTGCCTGAGTATGCGTGCCTTTCAGATGGTATGATATACGGTACATTGGCCAGACGCCGGTACATTCATTTCTGTGTTTGCTCTCACCAATCATGGTCTGCGCACAATTCCTCGGTGCCGTTTTTCTTATGTCTGGAAGATTACACCATCACCAGTGGCAGCGGGCAACTTTTCTTCGCCAAACGCTACGGCATCGAACAATGGAACGGAAAACGTCACAGCAAACGCCATGTCGAATCCAAGCGAGGTGAGACTTGTGGCGAACATTCAACCTCGTGATGGTTCTCTTGAATCGATGCTCCTCTTTTCAAAACCATTCAGGGCACGGTAGCGTGGCCGACTAGTATTAGTAGTACCCTAGCCTGTCGTTGTCTACCGCTTGTTTGCCGATGTGCGGACTGCTGTCACAAAGTGAACAAGACATAGAGTGGTTTCTACGGTGGACCTCAACATCTGTGCCGACGTTCTGTGTGGTTTGTACAACGTATACCTGTACATCGCTGGCCCAACGGTATCATAGCGATAACCGCGATGACTTTGCAGGACCAATTTTGTAAGTCAAATGTATATGTTTGCCGTCCGCTTTCTCTCTATCAATGATCAGGCTCTGACACCAACACCAGTGGTGGTAGCCGAGATTTTGACGCCTGCGCCTATGAAAACCTCTGCGGCACCCAGCAATGGAGCAGCAAGCTTCACTTCGGCAAACGCGGTAAGTGGCACCAGCAATCCTTATCGTGTGTTCTCGCATCCTCCAATGCTACATCACGCTCGCGCTACACTCGCGTTATGCTACACTTGCGATATACTCGCGTTACGGCAAGACGGGTGACACTGCTACATAATTTTGAAAAACAATGTCTGTATTCTCTGGAGAAAGAAATCAGTGTTGAAAAGCTAAGGTTTGACTCCTTTTTCCGCGAAACGAGATAAAATGATGTTTTCATATTTTATCACGCTTCAACACTAAAGTTCGTGTTGGACACAACCTACCGCAACAAAACAGGTTTGAGCCATGCCGAAGAGAGGAGTTTCGTGAGTGGTAAGGCATACTGTAACCCCACACCGACCTTTTCCCCACGCTTGAAGTAACATGGACCTTATTATATATGGCTCTACTAGCCTACTTTAGCGAAACGTACGTGAGGGGGTGGTTCTGGGAGGGGGGGAGGGGAGTTCCGTTCATGTTTGAGAGTATGGTGTATGGTTCGGATGGCGGTGCCCAGCCTAAGGATTGGACAGTAAGCACTGGTCATAGTCAAGACTCGCCAGAAGGAGCACACCGGATAAGGTGCGGAGATAAGTGAAGAAAACACCGATGCGATCACCGACTGAGGTACTCGATCGCACGCCCTACAATAGTGCTGGTGTGGCTCATGTACTTCAGGGCCTTATCCAGTGATCTCGATTGAATGTCGTTTGAAACCGGCCGTAATGTTGACCATCGCTGCGGATGTTGGCGCCTTCCGAAACCCGTTCAATGCACCGGCATTCGTGCTTTTTACGTGGCTTGTATGTGACTTGCGCGTGACTTGTGCAGGAGGGCCGCACTCCAAGACGACGTTTGAGTACATCGTCAAGCGAGGGCGCCTCGGGCGAGACAGAAGGCAGAATTGGGGCCGCCGTGTATTGGAATAACTATGCTCAGGTGAGGCCAAGGATGATCATCAGCCTTCTTATAGCCGCACCAAGGTTCATCCTTCTAACGTGCTACCAGGTATCAACAGAGTGCTCCAGAAGTGTTTACTCTGCAAGCTACCGATGGAAAATATCCCACTGTTTGTCGCCGACGTCAAACCGAAAAAACATCGAGACCTCAGACATCAAACAACACACATGCTGCGAGGTTCCTCGTTTTCGGCGAAAATACGGCCAAAGCTACGTTGCAGCAAAATGTGATGTGTTCACCTCCTCGTTTCCCGGCTTTCAAAGCTCGCCACTATATTTACACATATATATTTATACCAATATCCCGTCCATGTCTATGGCTCGCAGAACCTGACGAAGGTACTCAACATTACTGGGTGCCAGTTTCTGTCAAACTCCGTCACCACTGAGGACGAAGACTCGTGGGGAGGAGCGGTCGTAGCCGTTGGGGGAGAAGCAAGCATCACCAACACCGTTTTTTGGAACAACTCTGGTGAGGACGGGTATATATACAGATATATATTGCATATATATATATATATATATATGTATTTTATGTGTGTCGTACGACGACTTTCTGTAGTGCCACGGCTGGGGGCATGAACATGGTTCCACGCACTGCTATTTTATCGATCCTGTTCCACCAACCTGGTTGCCTGCCAACTGTACAGCTATCATTACAGGGTGATCGGCGGGTCGATGGGCTCAACGTCGCGTTTGTCGAGGGAAAGGCAAAATCTAGATAATGACGCTATGATTTATAGTTCGGAATGGAATCCTTGGTGAGGATATCATCGAATTACAGCAGTAAACCCTCTATAGGCGCGATATAACTAATCATGTTTTCGTGACATGTTGCTCGGAGTTGTGCACTATCACTATCAGTTGCTCAGGGGTAAAATGCGATTCACGTATACCACGTATACAGCATGTTCGGCGCTGTAACTAATCAGCATAGACTCATAAGGCCTGGTATCAGCATAGACTCATAAGGCCTGGTATCAGCATAGACTCATAAGGCCTAGTGGCGGTTTTTCGTCGTCTTTGTTGCGTTTGAAGCGTCCTTTGGAGGGGGGCTGGTCGCCCAAGCGGCGACGCTGACGGTGGTTGACAGCATATTCTCAGACAATACTGCCGGAAAATTTGGGGGAGCGATGTTGCAAGTTTACGCTGGCTCGATGGATGTCCAGGATACCCTTTTCAGCTCCAACACCGCCGGTGAGGGCGGGGGTGCCCTGGCCGTCGCAACAGTATCTACAGCTGATAGGTGAGCAGACAATATCTACTTGTATTGTCCCACAGCGGGACCTCACGCTCCCCACCTCTGGCATCGTCAAAAGGCGTGTAAGTACGTGCAACACATATTAGTTCCATGCATTTTGTCCCCTACAACATGAGGGCACTTCCAAATGGGTGAAGATAAAGTGGACACCATCAACACCATAACACCATCATGTCAGTAAGGGGAACTGGGGTCGTTTGGTGCGCTGCTGTTGCCGGAACAGGTACAACTTGACGGATTGCGAATTCAACGAGAACACCGCGGGCAGTGGCGGAGGGGGGGCCGTTTACATCATGGTTGACTTGGATAGAGCTGACGCGGACGGCGGGGGCATTCTGACGCTCACCAGGTAGGGCAGGTGCTCGCAGTGTGGCTACATTTTCATCGAGAGAGCAGGCACTGCCGAGAAAGGTACGGGTTCGAGGCGGTGTCGAGGAAGCCGCCATTCAAAAATAACAATGTCCAGATTGAACGCTTTTCAATTATCACAATCCGAAAATTTGCTCAGGAAAACAAGCAGGAACAGACGGGAGGGCCTTGTGATACTTTTACCGAATGCTTACAAAACTTTCCATTTCGTGTGTGTCCGTCGCCCTTCGGGTCCCTTCTACCCACTCTCGGAACGGATCTCACGCCCAACTCTGATCCAACATATGATGTGTGTGGCCAGTCCTACATTTGAAGAAAACATCGCGCCGAACGGGTCGATCGTATCTATCAACTGTGGCGACGTTGTGGTTGAAAGCGCCGACTCTATGGCGTATGAGGAAGGTGAGTTGCAACACGGAAAAATCTGTGGACGAGCAAAACCCTTAAGGTCATGTCCCCCGTTATTTCCCCCCAACTTTTTCGAATTTCCAAAAGCCCAGAATCTCCACAATTGCCGCCTCGGGCTGCTGGCGAAAAAAGAGATAAATGTGCGTAGTAAACGTAAAACTTTCGGCATCCTGGAAAATTGAAATTTCGCCGTTCTAGCAAAAGGCAAAAAAAAATGGCAGGATGTCTCGTTTTCGTGGTGATATGATCTCACATACCAAAAGCCAAGAGCACAAAAGCAGCATAGATTCACGCCGGTTGTTATGTAGTTTTTTCCTGATACACCACTCCCGTTGCCTCAATCGATTTTGTATGTGTACTTCCTCCAACAGACGAGGAAAGCTTTTTCATTCCAGCGTCGCTCGAAGCGTGCTCCTCGTTGACGTTCATCACTTCGGACGCGAGCCCCGCACTGGTGAGCTTCACTTTATTTTTTTCGAGGGAAGGACCACACCCAAGCGCGCGATAGACAACATGTACTTCCTTACTCTTAAGTAGCGCTCAAAGGCCCTTCTTTACGCATTGTACAGAGGCATGACAAGTAGATCATTGGCGCTTCCGATACACCGCAAGACCGCGTTCGGTGCTTTTCACTCACTGATAAGCTGTACGAGGGGTGTCCTACTATTAGCACATAAAGACTACATGATACTGGGATACCCATTGCTTACAGCCATCATGGCTTCCGGCCCCTATTTTTTTATTTTATGCCGATCTTGCAGTCGAGCGCACA
Source organism: Postelsia palmaeformis (assembly GCA_037834295.1). Classification (NCBI taxonomy): domain Eukaryota; class Phaeophyceae; order Laminariales; family Laminariaceae; genus Postelsia; species Postelsia palmaeformis. Next base: position 17,339 of record JBBMHQ010093972.1, on the reverse strand, counting down.
TTTTTCGGATACGGGTACGTCTGTCATGTTGACCTTCGACATGGACACCGATTATGGAGCTAGCGCCGGCCTCGAAGGCTACTTTGACTGCCCCCTACTCCTAAGCTACCCAGGATCGAGCGATTCGGATCTGTGCTCTTGGACATCAGGTTCGTGAAGCCCCGAATTCGGCCTGCTGCCGAAATGCGTGTTTCAGTCGTACTTTTTTTGCTGGGAATTTACTGTAGATGCTGCCGTCCAGGGAACGTATTACCCGAAAACCTTGCGTCACAATTTCATAACTTCGACATCGCTCTCTGCCACCCCCCCAAGTTGATAGATATAGTTCGTGCTGTTCGAATACCTTACCTACGCGTACACCACGCACTTATCGCCCCTACCTCTGTTGCACCCGCAGCCGCAAGCGTCACAGCTACTCTCCATCATAATGCCACGGTGGCTCCGTCGGACTTCATTTTCGTTTTGGCGGACAAATTGGCGGGATTGAGTGCGCCTGACCTTCTCAACGAGGAATCTTCCGTCCAAATATATCCTCCAGATAACCCCCCCGTGCCCATTCTGGTTCCGGAAGTCTGGTACACGGCACTGGCGCACTGCAAGGTCAGCGCTACGCTATCGCAAGCACGATCAACTGCAGATGTGCCCATGAAAAGCAGCACAGTTTCGACCATTGTCGTCGTGGTCGCTTTTCAGGTATCATACAGTATTCCTGACTACAGTATTCCTGACTGGCAGCACGAAAGCAGGGCGGTGTGCAGCAGTAGTGTAGTATCTTCCTAACCTGCGCGAACCATTCTCTGGGCGCGGCTAATCTTTCGCTGACCCTAGGACCTGGTTGTGGACGTGTCTTCTTCCACCGGAGGCGGTGGGCGCACGATGTTGTCCTATCAGTGGGACCTGTACGACTGGACGGTTCAGCATTCTTCGGACGAGCCTGACGCGGAGTTGGACGATGTTTTCGAAGCGTCGGCATCGGGGGGGTCAAGCGAGCTCACCATTCCGGCTTTGGGTCGGCTTTCCGAGAGGGAGGTGACGTGGTTCTTCAACGTGACGGCCACAAACTGGCTTGGCGGGGTAGGCTGGAATAAATTCGAGGTGGGTGGGTGGGTGGGTGGCGCTCAAACATTCGTATCGCCTGAAAGCAATGCGTGCGTGGGTGCAGTTATCGTTGCCGTTCTGCCCTTCGCCTCACTCTGCTCAAGCAGAACGTTCTGCCCTTCGCCTCACTCTGCTCAAGCGACTCAAACGACTCAAACGACTCAAACGACTCAAACGACTCAAACGACTCAAACGACTCAAGCGACTCAAACGACTCAAACGACTCAAACAACTCAAACAACTCAAACGACTCAAACGACTCAAACGACTCAAACGACTCAAACGACTCAAACGACTCAAACGACTCACATTCTGCTGGGGGTACTGTATTTGATATATGATACCTAGTATCCGATATATATATATCCGTAAAAAGAGGGGATTATTCAAATATCAATGGAAGATGGCGATACATCACTGTAGCAGACGTGGATTCCTTCACCATTAATGGGATTATCGCGGTATTTAAAAATCAAAAATTGATCCAGGTATTGCCATTTGTTCCCCATCGAGTGATACGAGTAGGATGCTTAGTGCCGTGTGGTGAATTTCCCACCCAAGCTCGTGGCTGCTTGTATTTTCCAGTCGGTACTGTGCCTAAACTTCCGCGGAAGGCCTTGCTTACATCTCGAGAATTGACTAGATTAATCATCACTCGTAATTTGAAGAGAAGGCTTCATTACTCTGCCGCTGGATGTGGGTAGGAAATACCAACTTGCCCCACCAAACGAACAACTGCTAACCTTACAGTGAGGGTGGTTGATAACTCTTGGCTCTCAGCTCTCAGCACCAAAAAAAATCCGGAGCGAAAGGAACAACGTGACTCCCGATTTCGTGAAGGGGACAAAAACATCCACACTTTTTATGTTGTTGGACGAACGGGAACGGCTACAAACCCGTCTCTGATGAGAGCCCAACACAGCGGACATATTTTCAACTCGTGTGCAGGTGTTGGTCTCCGCCGAGACAGAGGATCCGCCCCTTCTATCTCTCCTTGGGGGCTCGACGCGCACCGTGCTTCGTAGTTCCACCCTCACCATCACTGCGCTTGCGGAAGTCGTTACTTGCGTGTCCATCAAAACGAGTGGTCTATCATACGAGTGGTCCGAGCTGAACACTGGCGATGTCTTCGCGTCAACATCCGCGGTAAGCTGGGTCAGGCGTCAGCAAACGAGTTTGGCTTCCCGCATTCCGTGAGTGCGGCGCGAGGCCTTTGGTCTCCGCATGTTATGCACTTTTTCTCTTGAGCGCAAAAAACAGCGTAACTGTTTGTCTCGCAGTCTCACGGAGGATATGCTCTTGCTATCAAAACCGGCGTCTGTCGGTTCGAAATCGTGGCTCTTTAACAGTTACTCCCCGATCCTTCAAATGACCACCAGACCCATCCTTATCCAGGGCTAAAACTTGAATGTCAACGAGTTCCACGCAAACGCTGCAGTCATTCACGCAAGGCCTCCGTCTGGAATCCCAAACTAAGTCCTCATCTCGCCGATCCCGACGCGCGGTGCCGACCAGGACCCAAGCATATTCAGATTGCCGTCGCACTCCCTGGACACCGGGACGACATATGAATTCCGTGTGAACGTGACGGACAGCGCGGGTCACAGCTCCCTCGCCGCCCAGGTGGGGCGGGTAGCGACTTTCACGCCGCAGTAGGCTACAGGTGGACGCGGACCGCCATTTGGAATCCGTAAGGAACACCTTGCGCGCTGTCTGGTATTGCTGACGAAGATGGACAAGAGGAGTGTCACGAACTTTCCTGGGGGGTGTTGACTCGCCCCTTGAGGCTTAACTTTCCGACCGATCCAACCAATGGATGCCGGCGGCGAATTGTAATGTTCATGTAGAAGGTTACGTATTTAAGCAAAAATAACTCCCCTCCCGTGGTCATACGACTACGGCCATGCATGAGATCGAGTACATATCTCCTATTGAGTAAGGTTTCTGGTGGGGGAACCCCCCCCCCCCCCCCCTCCCGTGCCCCGTGAAAACTCTCCCCTCGGTCATGGACAGACAATCACAGTGGAGAGCTCGGAGCTGATAGCGGTGGTCTCTGGCGGGAACAGCACGATTGGCGGAGGGGAGGATGCAGTTTTGGACCTGACTGCATCTATCGACCCAGACAAGGTGTTGAAATATGAGGCAGTGAGCTCTCGCAAGCGCGCGGAAAAAATATTGAGGACAAGCTTCGTTCGCATTGAGTTTATTTCACTCTAACCTCAGTCCCAACCCGAAACACAGGCAAACGCTAACACCGTTGACATCACCGTCGCCCTGACCTCTTTGCCTGCTGGCGTCAGGAGGATGGGACGTGCCAAGATTGCTTGTACTCTGCCTCGTGCACGGGCACGCTGTCCGGCACAGATTGCAACCTTACCCTCCCCGATGGAGAGTTCAGCAGTGGTCAACTCACGTTCGCGGCGGAAGAGCTCGTCGCCGAAGAAACATATACCCTGGAGGCGAGTGGAAATACCGTACCATACCTTGTTACAAGGCTGCGTCCGTCTAGTCAGAGTATTAACGCGTATTAGTGCTACAGAAGAAAATCGTGATGTCCGTATGTGATAGACGTTGTAGCGACGCTGAACAACTTGGACCCCCAAGACAGGGTCCTATGGACGACAGGCGGTTTTTGACCTGATTATCGCTCATTTCGTGCCTGCACCGTGGTTCCTCATAATTTGTGATTTCACCGGACCTTGTTTATGTTCGTGCTCCGCGCTACACTCCATGTTTGTGTTTATTGTTGTCAGTTTCATGTCAGGCGGTCGACGGAGATCACGCTGTCCACGGCACACACTTTCTTCACTGTTGGCGGGGAGGATCTGATTCCGTCGCTGGCTATCACACCGCTCGCTGTCCAAAAGGTCGGAAGACGATGTTTACGTGCGTCGTCTGTACAATGAACGAGAAAATGCTCCCACTCTCGAGCGCGTATGTGTGCGTGCTCCGTGCCACGCTCTACGCCACGTCGCAGGGTCAATATGCACCCATACAGCACTGCTGGTGGGTGGTTCTTGAAGCTTGGGTGGCGCTAGTGCGATATCCCAACCTTTGTTCAACAGTTGCTCAACAGTTGTTCAACCTTTGCTCAATCTCTGTTCAACCCATGTTCAGGTAAACACAGACGCCACAGTCGCAATCGTAGCAGAAATCACGTCATCTCTCGAGTCGGGCGCGACGGCGGAGTGGGGCTTGACGGAGGGCATACTCAACGGCTACGACGATCTGAGCGATGCGGTCGTCTCCAGCCTCGGCTACGCGGCAAGTCATCCGCGATTTCGCAACATATCCGTCGATTTAACTAACCATCTCTGATTGAATACAATCCAGAATACCAGGTATTTCGGTAACGGATATTTTTCGGCGAAGACAGTTTTTCTTCTTTAAGAGAACTCTATTGATGGACGGAGCGATGAACTGTCGAACACCCCCTGCGGCTGCTTGCCGGCCTCGGGCGTACTTCTCCGTGCACAGGCCACATTGACGATTGAACTTTCGCTCCTACGTCGTTTTTATTTCGCGTTAGATTTCTGGGACAGGCGTGCTGTCTGCTAACCTGGTGTTGAGCAAGAACGCCCTCGTCGACGGGTCGAGCTACACGTTTTCCCTCACGGCGATCTACGTTTCTGACGAACGAAGACTTCAGGAAGAATTATCTTCTTCTTCTTCCTCCTCCTCTTCTTCTTCGCTAGCGACGATTACTATTTTGGCCAACACGCCACCTGCAGGAGGGATGTTTGAAGTTTCGCCTGGCGAGGGTGAGCAAGAGACGACGAACAGATGTGCCTGCTAACGCCTCCCGGTGGTATAAAGCATCGTCTGCGATGCAAACGTGGCAATCCAAAAGGAAGAATTGCTCCCTTGTGGCCACCTTAAAGTGCGGTGCACGATAAATCATGGTGTTGATGAGTTAGGATTAACTCCCCTGGATTACCTGTGCAAGACTTTTCCTGCGTCAGAGATGCGTAGCAGTCACACGTGCCGATTTCATGTGGGTGCAGCAGTGGTAGTGCCTCAACAAGAACACGAGCGTGCGCGCAAGTGCCAAGAAGCGTGACACTCGGCTTCGACTATCCTGTCAAGCGAAGTGAATAGTTCCGTGGTTAAGATGCCATCCATATACTCCGTTGACTCCGTTGACGGCGTACCAGCTCCTATACATACACCACATATCGTCAATGTGCCATCTACAGTACAACTTTATATTCCTTGTATCATACGTCACTGCTTGGCATAAAACACAACCACGGCCATTATCAAAACGACATCGTGTGATGGAAGAGGGAAACACCGGAAGCTTGCCATTGAAACCTTAGGTTCCACTTTCGGTATCCGATCTGCGAAAAGGGTTACTAATAGTTGACGAACACCACAACAGTAGTGTTGTAAAGTAGCTGCTGCGACCCACAACTATGATGACACGGAAGGTGGCGCATCTACGTCAGGTTACACGCGATACCAGGTACCTGATAGGTACTGAAACGGCCCCCTCAAACACGCCCCCTTTCAGGGATGGCTCTGACAAACCAGTTCGAGCTCAACACGTACGCGTGGGAAGACGACGTGGACGACCTTCCCATAACCTACACATTCGCCTACGTCAGCGGTAGCGCCAACGAGAGCGACACCTCCGGGGAAGTTGTGCTGCAAGCGGCAAGCGAGAGCTCCGGAGCGTCGGGCGTGTATCTCCCCCAAGTGGGTGGTCTCGGGAAGGGGGGCTCATTTTCTATTTTTGGTGGCTCACGTGGGGATTTGTTTTTCGCGGGTATGGTGGCGGTTAGGTCGGTTCTACAGTGCTCTACTCCGCCGATCTGAGTTTCTGCAAGCACCAAGCGACCCGAGGGCTTTGCCGTGTCACATATCTCGGACCTTTACCAGCATGAGGAGCATCGAGAGCAGCATTTGAGCATTATGAGTATTTTCTGAGCATTTTCTAAGCATTTTTTTATATATATTCTGAGCATCGGGAGCTTTTTCTGGGCATTAACTGGGCACCGTTCGGGCATTATGAGCATTATGAGCAATATGAGAATTATGAGCATTATGGGCACTATGAGCGAATGAGCAATACGAGCAATATGAGCATTACGAGCATTATGAGCATTGCCTATGGCTGCTACGATAGGAGTAGGCACGTTTCGACCTAAATATGTCTGACTGGGCTCCTCAACTGAATAAGCTGACTACCCAACGGATGTATTATTGATGTTGGCAATATTTGCAATACTTGCACATATATACCTACGATAGGTGATAGGCCCTGGAATTGCTCATCGGGTGAACCCTACAAGAAACGAATCAAGCCTTTTTTGGGTGACTCATAATTGATCTACTAATGACTTACCAATGACTTACTAGTAGTATAGAGCCTCTCAAGTGAGAAGCCTCGGAAAAATCTACAACATGGTGCACTCGTACCATAGCATGCGCTTGGGTTAGGCTTGGGTGAGCACGGAGAGTGCGAAAAGCACGGACAGCGCGGTCATTTCAGTCATTTTATACGCTGCTCATACGTCGTAGAACGAAAACGCAACTTGGATGCACGGTTCGCTGACCCCAACGTAGACGAATGTCAACGGACACTCAAACAGAGATTGTGACCGCTAATTACTGTAGCCCCTCTTACGCCACCCCCGGTATCCCGCCATGACGCTGAAATAGCCCGCCGGCCTCGTCGACTCCTGCACTCCAATCCTGCAGGGATACGGGTCGAACTCCACGCTGTTTGCCTCAATGTACGCTACCGACACGCTCGGTGCCGCCTCACGGTCTACGTTTGGGGTATTTGTAACCCCTTATGAGGGGGATGTAGAGGACCTCAGTGGCGAGGTGGAGAGAATTTCTGCAGCAGCGCTAGAAGCTGGCGACACAGATGCCGTCATGCAGGTGCGTCAAGAATCGTTCTACATATGAGGTTGGCATGTACCAGAAAAATATAAATAATCCTCCTACTGGGCTAGGCATGTCTGGATACGCAAAACTTCGTCTGAGATTCACAATTCGTTTCAAGTGGCAGGGCACCGGCAAGGCAACAATGATGCCGTCCCCCTCAAAGATGCGGTGATGCATCAAATTACAATCGAGGGCTAGAAACTTTCGCTGGATATGTATGAGTCCTTATTATGCTGGATGTTTGTCCCTTCAACCTTACGAGTACTGGCATGCGGTCGATGTGTCCACTGCCCGCAGGTGCTTGACGTGGTAATACATCAAATTACAATCGAGGGCTAGAAACTTTCGCTGGATATGTATGAGTCCTTATTATGCTGGATGTTTGTCCCTTCAACCTTACGAGTACTGGCATGCGGTCGATGTGTCCACTGCCCGCAGGCGCTTCACGTGGTGATACATCGAATCACAATCGAGGGCTAGAAACTTTCGCTGGATATGTATGAGTCCTTATTATGCTGGATGTTTGTCCCTTCAGCCTTAAGAGTACTGGCATGCGGTCGATGTATCCACTGCCCGCAGGTTCTTGACGTGGCAAGCTCGAGCCTGAACGCTGCGAACTGTTCGGATGCCCCGGACTGTGCAGCTCTCAACCGTGGCGATTGCGGAGCTGATGGGCTACGCGAGGCCAACACTTGCGGGGAATGCGCTTCCGGCAGTGTTGGAGTCTTAGGGGCAGCTAACTTGCAGTGTATCGATGTGACAGCGCTGGATAGCTCATGCTCGAACGAAGCGATGGTGAGAGAAGGTTCGCGTAGGTAGCCTATGCCATTGCGGGATACGGAGTTAACAGTGCTCATGTCACAGAAGGGAATGGCCACCCCCAACATTCTGGTTTCGGTAGTGACTACATTAGTGCCGTATTTGAGATTGCATGTGGATACAGCTCCATCGTCCATCGCTCGTGCGGATGGTGCTACCGCTGACATGTGGTCTTGTTCCCATGTTATTCTTCGTTATCTGTGTTGCTGTAGGATGGCGATGAGACGGACGTTGATTGCGGCGGCTCTTTCTGCGTCCCATGCCTGGCCGGCTCCACCTGCCTCGTCGACTCCGACTGCTACTACAACAACTGCCCGGAGCCCAGCTCGAGCGCCACCAGTCAGATATGCGTGACGCCAGCCAAAGCGTGTCCCAACGATTGTGGGACCTCATCCCGCGGTGCTTGTGAGTATTTTTCTTCCTCGTCCTCGGTGGCATTAAACTATACGGAATGTCTGGCAGATTCTTCCGCCGCCGCTTGCTGGGCCTCTTGCGCGTGTGTGAGTGGGTACGGCGGGGATGGTTGCCAGTACACCCTCGAAGAGCTAGCTGTGGCCAAAGGGATTCGGCAATCGTCGTTGGAGTACGCGCAGGAGGCAGCGGGATACTCAGACGTAACCCTGGAAACGATCTCGAGACAGGCAACACTGCTAGCTAAGGTAAACGTAAACATACTAGACTGTACCAGTAACTGGTAGTTGACACGGGGTACGTATTTTTAACTTGGCACAAGTCTGTCGGGGGACGAGAGGGCCACAACCGAGCCACAAGAGAAAAGGGGTTAGCATGTACGAAGTATGATAGGCTTTTTTTCTCTGGTGCCCACAGGCCATCGGGGCACAGCACGCGACGGCTGCCTACCCCATGGCCTCAGTATGTTGTACCTGGATTCTGAGCTTCTCCACACTTGCACCCGGACACGCACTCGGTGTCCCGGTGCTATCTCAATAACTTGTGATGAACGCCTTCGTCTTGGTCTGATTTGTCGACGTCGAATTAACACCAAACTATATCCCGTCCTGTCGACGTTTTTCCGTCCTTCCCGATATTGCGGCGAACGTCCATACGTTGCGTTTCAGCTTTCTGCGGTTTCGCAAGAGATGCAGACCTCGTCCGTAGCTCTCACTCTGGAACTGGCGGCTGATACGGCTCGCCTGGCGGACGAAAGCGGAAGCGGAGTAGCGAGCACCGCTGCAACGGCGCTGGTAGAAGTTATCGGTCAGGTAATTCGCCTTGGTTACTTCTAGTGTTGATTGTGTTTGCCTGCATGGCTTCGCTTTCGTGTGTATATATTTGTATCATCTCCAAGCAAAAGATACCTTGTCATGGGTAAAGGCATGCCGTGCGGTGCCATGAACGTATTAGTGCTCCTACTCTACTTGGGGTGTTTTTAGTGATGATTAAGAAAAATATTAAGAACACCCCACAGCTTGCCGCATCGAGTTCATAAATATTTCCTCGCTGTCCTCACACTTCGTTCTTGGTTCACTTCTCCTGGGACAACAGGACCCTACTGTAGCTGCCGCTCTGCGCCTATAGCCCAAACCACCTCAAACGCAGGATGGTGTCAACAGGAGGTGGTGGGAAAATGTGCAACGATTGAGAAAATGTTGGTCGAAAACGGGCCCCGCCTACGTAGATGAGTTAATGTGCCTATAAACCCCGCCGCCGCAGAAATCCGGAATACCACGACGCGTGAGCTCGAGGGTTCTCGCCAATCATTTACGCTAGGAGAATGACCCGCCTGGCCTAACCTCTCCTGCTGCACACTGTATCGGCCTGCCCCTCGCTCACATCGTATGCGACATCGTCTACGGTTTCTAGCTTACACTCGCATCGGCAAATCTGGGAGAGGAAAGCGACGTGTCGGAACTGTCAGGTGTGCTAGGGAGTCTCATTTCGGCGCAGGTGGCGGGAAAAGTTGCGGGAGAAAACGCCGAAGAGGCGTCGAGCGATTACTTCAGGCTCTCCACTGGGGTGTACGATACTGCTACAGTAGGAGGAGTCCAGGTGATACCATCGGTCGCCTTGCTATCTGATATGTGATGTCGCTCAGGGCGGCCCCACCTGGAGAATAACTTATGGGGGGTTCGTTTCATTGTTACAACGCCCATGCGTGTCGTGAACAACGTTACAGCACCGGCTCAATTCCTTGTGAAAGGTGATTTTGTTATCTTGCGTGAGCCACAACAATATACTCGGGAGGATCAATAGCGTGTGGTAGGCAGAGGTGGCACTTACTTTGTCCGAGCCTTTTTTTTCTGGAGCCTTTTGTTTCCCCCCCCCTTGTCCAATACTAATGGTAACTTGTGTGTCCCCTTAAAGTCGTTGTACATACCTGGTAGTTCCTACTGTAGCGATATCAGACCACTGGAGCGCATACCTTCAGCGAGGAATACCTGGTAGGGGGCGGCCTTCTGAGCCGACGACAGCAGGGTCGCAGACGTATGTCCATCGCTCGACTCTATGGCAATGGAGTGTATAAACTACTACTGCACTATATTTGTCAAAATTCGTTCCGCGTTATCTTCTTTTTTGTATTGCTCGGCATCTTCCAGCTATTGATACGCCTGCACGGGTGCTGTTGTCGTCGTGCGCTTCTTGGCAGATATCGCCCCCGCATACCGCCGCGGATAAGACTGTGGGGAGGTCTGTGCCAGTAGTTGGTATGTCTAGCGAGATCACCGACTCTTTGACCGGCGTTTCCAGCCTATCGCTCGCTGTGGCTGAGTGGATCATCAACCCTAGAAAGGTGATGCTGTCGTAGTTGCCCGCATCAGTATCTGCCTTGGAAGGCTTCTTGATTGCGCTTCCGATCTTCGACAGGTTTGGTGCATACTTCATTTTCGCCAGACGAAAACAGGACAGTAAAACTGTTGCAGGTGAAAAAATAACCTTCTCGGACAAGCAGCTATAAGCCCGTAATCTGAAAATTTGACCCTCTCCGCGAGTCGAGATCATCCGGGGCTGCTTCGTGTCCCCGCGCTATCCCGCCCCTCGTGTATTTTCGCTTATTTCGGCCTCAAACGCAGACGGGAAACACGACATCAAACATAAACAGCACAGACGTCGTGTCCACAGTCCTCCGAGTCTACATCAACTGCGTTGGTACTACCTCATCACGACGGCTTTGGGCTCGCGGGAGCGTGGATTTTCATTCAGTGAAGGAGCAAAGGCTGGGTGGAATTCGGTATTTGCTGGAAAACCTTGGTGACCTCGAGGTATTGCATGGCCCGGGCCTATACGCTGCGAACACTGTGGCAGAAGCTTCAGGCGGATATGCCACATGCCGCATATAGCTGCGGTGCGGTTTCTTGTAGTAGATTCTCCCACTACAGTACAGACTATATAGAGGTGTGCTGGTAGGACAAGGGCAACGGTGGCTCTACACGCAGCACACCACTCTAATGAGACGCCAATTGGGCTGTGAGTACTAATAAGAATGAGCGTGGACCGCGCAGCGAGGAGTGCTAAACGATCTTGGAGATACCCGACCTCAGGGAAGTGTATAAGTACATGTGCTGCGAGGATTTCTTTATGAAAACTCTCCTCGCTTGCAAATCGCTTGACGCCATTCTGTATTTATTTTGGCGTGCGCGCAGATCGTTATACCCAATTCCGTGCCACAAGCGTGGGATCCTCAGGAAGTTACAACGTTCAACCACACGTGCGACTGGGATTCGACTGAAACGTTGTCTTCCGTTTGCCCCAACGGCACCGAGATTAGCACCGTTTGCACCGGGACGGCATTGGTGAGAGACGCAGGGTTGGTGTGTTGCCTAAAACTGTGACTCTTTCCAACGGTGCTCTTATCTGCGCACGGCTCCTATGATAAACGGTCATATAAACTACCGATGTATGATGTGGTACTGGGTGCAATCACTTTGCACGGCAAAACCTACGGAAGCTCTTGCTAAAGGTAAAACTTTCCAGGTCGCTATCTACATTTGCTTCGTTGGCACCACACCGAAAAAGTACTACCCGTGTTCCTTCGCGCTTCGCCGAGGATGATCATGTGCTGATGATATCGCACTGCCACGCGTAACGTCCGGTCTACGCTAACAAAAGACACGAGAGGTGGAGTGTTCGTCAAGCGGAACAGAACCCGAGTGTGCCTGGTGGGAAGGAACGGATGGCTCGCCAGGATCTTTCTCCACCCAATACTGCGAGGTGAACAACCTAACGGTATAGTCTGCGACAATAGGCCACCGACACAGTCGATATGTGACCTCCTAGGCGCATTTGGCCCATCAAGATATTACTGAGCGCCGATGGGCGCCGTTGTGAACAAACGCCTTCTCTTCGAGGCCCTCGCGTCCAAGCCATTTACACGATCGTACGCCCTGTGCATGCACGTTGCGAAATAACTCAAAACTGGTATCTCTGCAACGACATTAATTATTATCGCCACTCAGGTTGTGTCCTTCAACGACTCGTGGACGGCCTACTCATGCGACTATGCTGCTACTGTCGGAGATTGGACGGGCAGCAACCAGGCGAGGGGGCGTACCGACGCCTAGAGTAAGGCCTTAGAGTGTTGTGACTTGATTGTTTTACTTGACGGGGGTTAAATAGACATGCGGAATGCAACGGTGGTGGTAAAGACAGAACCGGCGAACTACGCCGCCGGCTCGTGCGGACAGGCGTCGATTGTACCCGTAACGCGCGCTTTTTTTGTTCACTTTTTTCAGTGTCACCCCTCATGCGGGAAAATATCCGTGGGCGTCAGTGACGGTTGAGCGTGAGATGCTCACCCGACACAGCATGTGCGATTTCTCTTACTGCCTCATTTTGATCAGGTTGATTTCGCGTCGACATTTCTGGATACTCCAGCGGAGTTCATTTCAATCTGGAGCGAGGTGTTGACGCTGACCTGGAGCGAAGTGCAGTCGGCGACACCGGTGTTTGCCACCATGGGGAGCATTCTCGCGCTGGCGGTTATTTGTGCAGGGATGGGGTGGCGGTTCGATCAGAAGGTTCGATCAACACTTTGAAAGAAACTAACGCGCACGACACGCTTGCAACTTTTCAAGTGCGACTTTGATTGGAATGAAGCACCAAACCGATCGCAACCGGTGGTTCCTCTTCCACAAGGACAGCCCACGCCTGGGAAAGCAACCCCCGTCACATCCTCCGCAATATTTTGCAAGGCGCATGTTGCTGAATGACCACATGCCCCGTGTATGGGTGACAACTCGCAGGCGAACTTTATCTTCCTCGGCCGGCACTAATAATGGCCTCGTTCTCGCCACCGTTCAAAATTCGACCGGTTTCGGTCCCCCTTTCTTCCGACCGACAGCACATTGGGGAAGCAGCATTTAATTCGTACGTAGTTAAGTATTGTTTAGTATATCCTCCGGCGGGCAGGTTAAAATAAATGATTCTGTCTATTAATCAGAACCGAATATCGTCTATAAACGCAGCGGAATATGTGTTTTTTTGTTTCATCGTGGGTTCAGATTACTACCTGGTACTGGTATGTATTACTATTAGTATTAATAGTACTTCGTAAGCCTTTGCAGACACCCCACAACAAACGTACTTAGGGTGGCGACCACCTTCGCTGCTTGCCGTAATACTTGCTACCCCACCCCCGTCCCCACCCAGGATCGAGGGCGCACCGCTGGGCTCAACGATTGGCTTAAGGCCACGGTCTGTGCGTTATTTTGCTGCTGCTGCTGCTGCCGCCGCCGAACGAAGCCGCAAGATGCCTCGAAGCCATCTCAGAGCGGAATATTTGGGTATGGTGTGGGTAAGCGATCAGCCGCTGCTACATGTCCTGCGGGGCCACGAAAGATGACTCACGACCAAAACCTCAAGGCTTTGACAGCAGTGTCGCGCGGAACGAGAGCCAGCACCGTCGAAACCACCGCGTGAGAAAAATAGGCTGACGCGTGCGCATGTATGCCCCCCTTTACCATTACACCGCCGTTGATAGGGGATACCAGTAAGTAAGCGCTGTTTTGGCGTCGCTTACGATTTCTCTATATTTGCCAAGGATGCTAACCGACGACAACATGTCCCATCTAACCACCCCACCCCACCTCTCCCGCTTGGCACCCGTATCCGACTCCAATCTGACTTGGCCTCGTTTGGCACGCTGCTTCCACTAGTGGTGCAAAAATTCGGGGGAAGGTGTACGTCGAGTTTCGACTACTCGGTAATAGGTTTCGGGGAACCGAATGTTGAGCAGCCTAGAGCGTGCTGCGGGTTTCCACGATGGATATCGGTGCAGACAGCGTTTTCCCGACTGCGCCCGCTGTCGAATATTTACGATCCCGATGTGTTTGATCTCGATGTTTTGCAAGTAGCGCCACCGACCAGCTTCCCGAAAAAAGGAATGGCTCGAGCTATCATATGCCGAGATACGTTTTGTTTTTACCTAAAAGTACTCACGCCAATGTTTCGATATCACTTTCGTCTTTTTTCGCGTTTGTGTGTGTTTTGGTATGTGCCCGTGGCACTCCTTAGTCCTCATCACCTGGGAGAGAGGCGCGTCAAGAGTAGCATGAAGCTGCTTCTAATGGTTCACCACGACTTTGTGTCGGTGTTCTACTGCTTCTACGAGTGGTTCACAAGACCTCAGAGGGTGGCTCTGCTTTTGTGCACGGTCGTCACGCTCATGGCGGCCGACGCCACGGTTTTCGCTGCTATCATGTTCAAGGTGACCACCATCACCCTAGCCCTAACCCTACTGCAACTTTTTGTCCTACCCTCATTCCAAGTAGTTATTCACCGAAGAAATTGGCATGGTCCTCAAGCACTTGTAAAAAAGGGTCGATGAATACTGGCACCTACCCCGGTGTGTGTCCCTGTCGATTTGACTGTTCGTGCTTGGGCTACCGTATGCCCTCCTGAGGCCGTGGTGCTTCGACAAGTATTTGTTCGAACCGCGTACTCAAATGGTTGCCGAAGTATAAAAAAGTAGCTCTGAAGCCGGCCGGATACCAGGCATAGCACAACTCTCTCGACATAGACTGCATGATGCACAGGAATGGGACAGTGTGGCCATGCGTCCCCCTGCCTGTCCGCGTCGTCCGAGAGTTCGTGTCACCATATCTTCCCTCCTCACATGCCCGACCCGAGTTCACATGGCCTGTACATGTACCCGATGATTTCCAAAATTTTCGAGTCGAGAACACCATTATGTCGTTTTTTCATGTGTCAAACCAGCACTGAAGACGTCCTCAGCTCGATACTAATGTAATTGTATTACACTGTAGTGATGTCGCTACAGTACACCCATGGCGGGTGCCTGCGCAGTTGCAGTACATAGAAGGCCTTAACATCGAGACGGTTTGATTGCTGGCTGAATTCAGGACGATGGCACGTGCGGGAGTTTTTCGAGCGGGGCAGACTGCACGGGCTCCGACACCACCAACGTCAATGTTGCAGGCGTGGGGTCTTCCTGCACGTGGGACGAAGACTCGAGGGCGTGTTACCTGTCCGAGCCCGAAGAAAATATGGAAACCTGCCTAATAATTTCGACCATATCTCTCATAATAGCGCTGCCGTTCGAGCTGGCGATCATTGCCCTGTTCGCGGCCTTCATTGTCCGCCCGACCGTGGGAAGCTGGAGCGCCCCACGCCCCGCAAACAGGTGAGGCGAGCAGCGAGTGGGTGGGCGGGCAGGCGGGCGGGCCAGCAGTGGATTCCGGATTTCCAGAGGGAAGATGAAAACTGTCCACGCTTCGGATAGGTGGTGATCCACAGCAAATCATCTACTGTGAATCATCTACTCCCTGACCCTAAGCTGCCGTTTTGAGATACTGTGCGGAATTTGCATGGTGCAGATCCAATCCGTGAAGCATGTCCTTGACCTTGCAAATTATATGGCTCTCTGCCGGCAACATCAGCTAGGTCATACAGATCATACAGATCATGCAGATGAGGGAAACACCTTGCCTGGGAGATCTAGATCATGAACTGAGAGAATCGATTGTCTATCCCAGGTTTGAAATAGTCGTACCTGACACCTGATCTCCGTTTCCAGCGTTCGCCAAAGCGCGTGCTCTGTGAAACTCAGCGGTTATGTTGATATAGGGCATCGTTTGTCCAAGACACACGTAGAATGTTTCCGGCCCGACATGGAAAACGGACAACACATATAGCCTGCGCACATTCTATACCTTTGTATCAACTAGCAGCGACATTTCGTGAACAAGGAACAACTCCTCCGTCCGCTCTCTCTACCGGTGTGCACTACGTCAACCATCGTGCGTGATACTACCGGAGAAAGCAGGACGGACACAAGTGTGAAAAATTCCATGAACGAATCCGGGAAATCCCGGCACGGCAACACAGATGGCAGCCAGGTGAGTGCAGGTATTCATAGGGCGTACGCGCCTGTAAATACGAACAATCGATGTATTCTCCGCTTCCAACGGAAAGGCGTTAGGACGAGCGCCTCTGACAAGGAGGGCGGTTCGGCCATTGCCATTACCGCAGCACGGAAGTAAAAGTTTGCATATTTGGCATATTTGACATATACATACATGTATATATATATATATATATATATATATATATATTATACATTACATACCAAGTATAGAATGTGTCATTACGTAATATATACTAGTATACTATAATAACCAAAGTACCTGGATACTTCTATCAACATATAGACAAACGTAGTTCGACCTACGCGGCTCCCACAATACAATTTATACTGGTAAAAATAGTGCGCACGCCTGTGGCGGCTTGATGACGACGAGCAAGAAAAGGAAAACTAGGTAATAACAATCAGACTGGTGGTATTCTTTTGACTACGGTAGGGATATACCGGGGTGTTTAGAGCGTTTACCATCATAGCTGACAAATCATTCTGTCTTGCGCCAATCTGTGATAGGGGCTGTGGCAGCCGTACCGGAAGTATTATGATTCGTTTTGAAACGCTTGGTCCGGCAGGCCCGGCAAGTGCGAATCACCGCGGCCATCCTAAACGTTCAGGTTGCCGTCGTTAGTTCAGTTACCACGTCGGCCTGCGTTTAACCGTGCGACAGGCTAGACTGAAAGTGGAGATGGCGTTTGCGAGAGAAACGGAGGACAAAGGAGGTGGCAAGGTGAGGGTGGCGTGTGCCCCGTGATACGTGCAGCGCGAAGTCGTGTTTTTTTACAGCGGTGTTCGTATTTACGTTTATCGCTCCTGCTGTAAGTCTAACATCCATGAGGCAGCCTGGAACGGTCTTTCTTGAAGCGACGAGCACGAATGAAACGTTTTCGCTAATGTTCTCCAGCGAACAGATATATGCGAAAGCTTTGCACCGTCCCTTCCAGCGTGTGTGGTCACGAGTCAGGTGGTTAGCACCACGACAACCATGAATGCACCATCCCACCTCACTCTCAACTAGGCCCCATCCCCTCCCGAATTTTGCTGGGGGACTTGTATGTAGCTGAAGTGCATATGGAGGACCATGTGCTGTGGGTTGGGGATTTGCAACAGCGAAGCTTCAAAAGAAGCCCGTTTGGTCAAGCGAGTCAAGAGCGCCGTGGAACCTGCGATTGAGCTGGAGAAGCGGATGGCT